>ML170161.1:857725-885923 GCA_004355085.1 Rickenella mellea
GCAACCATTTGGTCATCTACTGTTCTCGAAGCAATTATGGAGCGCAGACAGCTCCGCATATCATTCCTACGGTCAGCCGAATCGTTGCAAAGGAGTGGGATGCACGCGCCACAATCGTTAGTCGGAGTTTGAAACTAGTACTCCCTTCGTTCCTGATAAAGTTGTACCAGTCTCTTTACAGGGTTATTCGAATATTCGTCACGCGCTCCGTCACGTCCTCCCTCCCTCGAATATTGGCGAATTACCCTTGTAAAGAGACTGGTCACGAGTCTAGTTGCTTTGTTCACCAAACATAATGCAAAATGTCGACCAATAATAAGGCGAAGAAGCCTTCCACCCGATTGGCCAATTCTTTTGGCAAATAAACTAATGAACAAGTTCCCATTAGTCATTGGTAAGTTTACATTATGTTTACGTCGTCATTTCTGTTTGCAACAGGTGGCTAGCATCATGCGCTTCTGCGAACCACGAAGTCGACATACGTTTTGTGACAGAAAAAATTGTCACATCACAAATAACTCTCATTCTTGCCATCATGCTAAACTCAACCGAATTCATTAAGAAGGTGTTCACTGGCAAAGGTAAACACCATTATCACAAAGCAGAGTCATCACTGATGCGACTTTTAGCATTCTTCAGTGCCTCTGTCGCTTCTGCTACTATACAGACTTGGAGTGCGCACATGGGCAGCTCACGTTGGCGTTCGTTTTTGATATTCGATACATTTAGCCAAGAATGGAGGAAATTTGGCGGGTAGCATGGTCGATGAGGATGGCGTGGACTGGTTTTTCTGCGTGGGCATGAACGACCCATCGCTTGCAAGGTAAGTAAGTGCCGTCTCCCATCATACTCCGCGTCAATGCGATCTCCATTCGTAGGTTTTTGAGAAGCGGGAAAATAGTAAGCCTCTATTCCATATATGACATTTTGTAACATTCGTACTGTAGGTATTCCATGCCGAATGGATATCCGCCGCTGCGCGTGCGCAGTTCCCCGTCCCTGTGGCGAAATATGTACTTGACGGTATACCCTTCAAATGTCTACCCGAAACGTCGAATCTGGGACTTAACGCTTTCAAAACGAACATACAGGCCATTTCAGGGCTCTCGAAACGCGAGTGAAGACTGTAGAGACTCCCAGACAGGCCGCTCTTACAGGTTCAGATTGTTCGAATACCCAAAGCATTCCTCATTACCACCTTTATTCGGATATCGATAAAAAACAAAAAACTCCTTCGCCGCTTCGGATCCGTAAGAACAAGCACCGCAGGTTGCTCAGCGCGCCTTATGTCAAACCTTCGACTATTCCCAACGTGAACGAACAAGCGACGGAAGGAAAAAATGGCAAGAGTCAAAAGCGTACAATTATATTGCCTAGAGGACCGGACTGTGCTCCCCTCACGTTTGAAATCGAAACCATTCCACCGTTCCCTCCAAAGCCCTCGCATACAACCGCACACTCCCGCAAGCCACTCGGGTAAGTGTATTGGTCGTTGCTGTTTTGCGTTTGCTCTGAATTGTCGTTGTATGTTCGGCAGTATTCCTTCCAACATTTGGCAAAACCTTGGTCTTGGCGATGCTCAGAACGAAAATAATATTAATAACCCGCATACAATCTCCGTCGCAGATACTGTTAGAGCTCTTTCCGTCGTACCCACCAGTGACCTTACTTTTTTTGTTCCCGGAGAAGTGCATTTGGCTAGAGAATTTGTGTACGTCGGTGTGGACAGAAGGAAAACCATATAGAAACGGCTTCGGCTAAACCCACCGAACTCTAAACTCTTCGCTGTATTACGCATAATTTGTGGACGTTCGCAACAGCATAATGTTATTTCTTTCGAATTTTTTTTGGCGATCCCCTCCATTTCACTAGTCACGTGTTTGCCACAATTTCGGGCGCCGCTTGAGCGCAGAGACCGTCTTCTTGCTTCAGACTTTGAAACGCGACACGCTCACCACTGAAACTACGGCGGTTGGTATTCTTGACAGTGCGCCAATTCAAGGAAGCTCGATGGAGGTACAATTTTCATAAACCGATTTGGCTCAATGTTGACAAGCAATCTAGGCGTTTGAGTCGACTTTGAAGGAGGTAGTTCATGGGAAGAGGGTATCGCAGTCGAAGATGACGAAGTTGACTGAGATCGCGATGCAAAATATGGAGGTACGCAACCCCCGTTGTCGCAATTCGCCATGCCACTGACGGAGATGGGTTTCCGGCGCTTCATCTGCCAACTGTGGACTCGTGCTTTCGCTTGCTAGAATGATACTCAGCTTGTGTCTATACTCTACCGTACCCACAAATCTCTCCCTGTGGCCGCAAAAGTCTCAAGTTTATACGCTTTTGATGCACTCTGTCGTGCAGCGCGCAGCCATGCCACCAAACAAGGCCTTACTGGTGACATACACGCTGAGAAGGGCAACAGTGCTACATTTCTGCTGAAAGTAGAGGGTGTTCTGGACGGACTTGTCAAAGACATGATCTCATCGGAGGGCTCTGATGCCAAGGTTAGTTTAACGTATCCATTGGTGAAGAACCGGTCCTCGCCTGCCCAAGACGCGATGGCGGAAGGCGGAAATTATGCTCATCCTCCATGGGGTAATTCAAAGCGCCTTGAGCTTTTGCATATCTATGGGTGCTTTGAAGATTTGAGGATTCTGTAGGAACTTACCAAACGTTGCGCAAACTGACTTACCCGTATGTGATAGCACATCGTTCGTAAAGCCCTTCGCAGGATTCCGCACATTTTTACATACCAGGTCACATGATTGTGCCATCAAATTGGAGGCGATTTTCGCTTTTCTCATCCGTATAGAAGTGATAGATCCCTGACGATACTTTCACCGTTTCATCTGCGGTTCACAGGAAAAAACCAAGAAGATCCTTGACATATGGACGAAAGCGAGTACCTTTTCGCCGGCCGTGTTATCGCGTCTCTCGGATTTAGCTGCGAAGGCAGAGAAAGGAAAAGGTGCTTATTGTGTTTCAAAATCATGTTTGCTAAGTACTTCATTTGGCTTGGTAATTTCACCAATTTGCAATCAGTCTCAACTGTCTGAGGATAAACTGAAATTAAAACTCGGTTTGCTCTATATTAGAGACCAAGAAGTCGCCGACTGCGACGAGCGATCCGCGCGTGCAGCAGCATACACCTCCAGGAGTCACGACGCCTCCCGTACCTGTAACACCAACAGCGGAGTCTGCGCAGGCTACATTACTAGCTTTACTTAGTGGTGCAGCGGCGGCGGCAGCGGGTTCAGCGAATGGGTGAGCAGCGTGTGTACTTAGGCACTTTCAAATCTTCTGACATGTATTACAGGCAAACACCCGCAAATATTGGAAATCCTGCTCTTGTGACGGCGTCCCAGCCGCAATTAGAACCATTGCAGCTCGCACTTCTGCAGCAGCTGGCAAATAAAGCTCATTTAGGCAGCGTAACTCCTGTTCAGACTGTACCGGTGCCAGTTCCTGTAGTGCCGCAATATGCGCCGCCTAATGCTGGAGCGAACAATATGCGCATTGCGAGTTCATCGCCACCGCGAAAACAGCATCCGAATTCCGACAGACGAGATCCGCGGTTCAATAGCAGACATGATGAATATTCAGAGAGGAACCAAGGACGTGATGATTACCATGACGATCGTAGAGAATACCGAGGGGGGCGTGGTGGCTTCCGAGGTCGTGGCAGAGACGACTTCAAAGGGCGATTTGGAGATCGGGAGCGTTTTAGAGATAGAGATGAAGAGTGGGGTTCAGCAAAGAGACTGCGAAGTAGGTCGAGGTCAAGGAGTCCACCGCACGGCAGATTTGCCGGTGGTAGACGAGATGTCAAAACCTATAGCCCACCGAGGCGTCCCACGATGCCGCAACACCCTCACGCCTCATCACCAGGTAGATTAGCTCCACCTGAAGCCGCAGAAACTGGAAAGGATGAGTTTGGACGCGACATTCGACCAGCTTCTCCGGAGCCGGATAAAATAGGTGCTGCAAATGATAACGGTGAACTACATACAATTGCGGCGCCTACGGAGCAGAAACAAGAGCCGACTGCCGAACCTTCGACATCGACGGCGTCAATTTCTGAAGTTACACCGGTTGCAGCTGGAAGCAAGTCTTCCGCTGCGTCTACGACATCAGGTGGTGGGGGTCTAGAGTCGTTCGATATTGCGACATTTGACTTCACAAATCCTGCATCATGGGTGGCGCTAGGCGAAGCGTTCAAAGTCACACATGGATACTTGCCTTCGCAGGAGGAATTAATGATGCTAATATCTGGTGGTGCTATGATGATGGGTACCGGAGTTCCCGCGCCGCAGCCTATGGATGAGGATACCCAATGGGGTGGCCAGTCTTGGGGAGGACCGTCTCATTCGCAAGTTGGGAGAGGTGGTTACCGTGGCGGGAGAGGTCGGGGAAGAGGATGGATGTCGCGTGGCGGATACGGAAGTGGAAGTAGTCAGACCGAGCACGGAGAGTGGGGATATGCAGGCAACTCGTACGGTCAAGAATCTGAGGCGATCGTTTTGGGAGGTGACACATCCGACGTGGGCAAAACAAATATGGAGGTGGAAAGCGCGATCAGTGGTCCGTCAGAACAAAATATGCAGACGGAAATCGAAAAACCGACATCGACTGGTGGAGGGCCTGGTGGGCAGATGCGGAAGGTTGGAGACCGATGGATCTTCGTAAAAAAAGGGGCGATGACTGCATAATTTTTTTTATATCCTGTTCATTTCGTTTCTTCCATCAGTATCTACACTGTTTCTCTTTCATCCTCGAGTCTTGTTAGCTCGTAAGTATTATTTGTGGCAATGTCGTCATAACTGCCGCTGTATAACATTCGGGGTTTTCCCGCGATATTCTCTGCGACGTTCCTGCGAGAGAAAGGACTCGGCCAATACGTCAAGTAAGATAACGTAGCAGTAGATAAGCCAATGAGGCTTCCGACGATAACGTCTTCTTTGTGGTGTCTCTAGAAAATCGATAGCTGGTAAATTGTCTTCTTAAAGGAAAAGCGTACGAACGTAGTCTTCGACTCGCGTGATGGCAACCCAGGTGGCAATGAAAAGAGGGAGAAGTGTGAGGGTTAGTCGTCCCAAGCGGGTGCTGAGTAAACCACGCCGAGACAAGGAAGCATCGAAACACCACGCCGCTGTCTTGCCTGCCAACCAGAAAGATAGAAAGGCCATGCCAGCGAATATTGTAGAAGAGTGTTCAGACGGAAACGATTTTCTGCCATCAATTATGTCACTTGCTTTTCTGCAGGAATGTTTAAAATAGAGATCTGCAAATTGCCGGATAACTAACCCCGTGCACGCTTTCGCAACTGAGTTCCACTTGCATCTCGCTAGGAAATCTGGACGCAGGCGGCCTGTAGCACTCGAACTCATGGTTCACTTGAACATGAAATTATGAAATTCACCAACACGATGTTTCACGAAAACGGTGATCATTCGAGCAAGGCCTCTGGAAATGAATGTCAGATTTAATCCATTCATATGGGTATTCGTCACCTTGAAGCCCAGATTCCTAATGCCGCATGGTGGCCCTCAGCTACAGACCGTGTGGTGACCGCCGCAAATCCGAAGCAAACAAATGGTATCCCAAGGGACAGAATACTGTTTGCGAAACTGGTAACTCTGAGAGAACAATCAACTTTAGAGTTCGCAGAAATTCCACATTACTAACTGCCCCTTGGTATGCGGATGGCTTATCAACGGATCTTCCGGCGAGAAATCTCGCTCAAACGGCATCGTTTGGTCAATGAGACTTGCGACAAACCAAAATGAAGTGGCCACCACCCTGTAAACATTCGGATTCTGCTTCAATCTAAAATAAATATCAATGCATACCAATCCGTGGCATATCCTAACGACATGATTTCAGCTTCTGAGCCCAGCAGATCCCGAACGACAGCCGACATGATGAGGTTGGAACTGAACGTGAGATAAATGTGACAAGTCGTGTTGCGTCACGCGTCACACTCTCCCTTGCACCATCAACGCGTCAATCCACGACGCGTATCATCATGGCCAAGAGCAAGCCTGCAGCAGGATCTAAAGGTCAAACGAAAGTTACCTCATTCTTTACTGGGGGTAAAAAAACGGTCAAAAGCGACGATGAAGTGGACGACGCGCCGCAGGTCGAAGAAGAGGCTGAGGCTGAAGTCGTCGTGGACAAGAAGGCAGCACCTGGAATGTCAACGTTGCCTCCTATTAACAGCATCCCAGCGATCTTCAAGGATCTCGTTGGACACGTCCCGGAAATAAAAGCGGTCGCGGAGCAGGTTGAAGGTCGTAAGTTACGCGTCGCGACAATGTGCTCTGGAACGGAATCGCCACTTTTGGCCTTGGAACTCATTCAAGACTCCATCCAAGAGCTTTATGGTAAAAAACTCGATGTCCAACACGTCTTCTCGTGCGAAATCGAACCATTCAAACAAGCGTATATTGAAAGGAATTTCTCCCCGCCAATTCTTTTCCGCGATATTTGCGAGCTGGGCGGTGATGAGGCGTACGTTACCGCCACTACTCCCATTTCAACACGAATTGACATTGAATTTACGTTAGAACAACCGCGTACGGATCTCTGGCGCGTGTTCCAGGAGATGTGGACTTGCTCATCGCAGGAACGTCATGCGTGGATTACTCCAACTTGAATAATGAAAAGCAAGACATTGATGCAAATGGTGAATCCGGAAGGACTTTCCGGGGCATGATGGCGTGGGTTACCAAGAACAAACCCCCTTTGGTCATCTTGGAAAACGTCTGTGGTGCCCCATGGGATAAAGTCGCGAATTATTTCGAAAAGAAAGGGTACAGCGCCGCTTTCTTGCGCGTTGACACGAAAGGCTATTATATTCCTCATACGCGCACTCGTGTATACCTTCTGGCAGTAAACCAGAAAAATTCCAAGCTTCCGGATATATGGAAGAAAATGATCGGCAAACTTCAACGGCCGGCGTCGACCACCTTGGATGAGTGGTTACTTCCGTCCGACGACCCGCGCATTCACCAAGCTCGTCAGAAGCTGGTTCAGGAGAGTTACGGAGCTCTTGATAGGCGTACCGGTCGCACAGACTGGGGTAGATGCGAATCACGTCATCAAAGGACTCGACTCGAGTTCGAATTGGGTCCAAAACGACCACTAACCGGTTGGGAAGAAGGCTAGTCCGAGTAAATTGTGTGGTTTCGTCTGATGCTGACATCTCTATTCTATAGGTGGTCATTGCAAGCTGCCCGACTTCGCCTGGGGTGACTGGGGAGTTGGGCAAGTAGAGCGGGTTTGGGATCTGATGGACATCTCACTATTACGATCTGCGCAAAAGGGCGTGGATCCGTCCTTCAAGACGTATGAAATTTCTTTTTCGACTATAAATCATACTCTAATCAATTTGAACAGTCAAGTGTGGAATTTGTCGCAGAATGTCGACCGCGAAATTGGCTCCAAGCGGATTGGTATTTGTCCCTGCCTGACACCATCTATGATCCCATACATCACCAATCGTGGTGGACCGATGGTGGGACTGGAAGCACTTTCTATGCAAGGGCTTCCCGTGGACAAACTTTTACTAACTCGCGAAACTGAGGATCAGCTAGCCGATCTAGCTGGCAATGCAATGTCGACGACGGTAGTTGGTGCATGTATGCTCGCTGCCCTCGTGGTCGGCAAGAAGCTACTGAAACACGGTGACGACCACGACACATACGCCGAAAAAGCTGGGAAAGCTGTCCCTGCAGCAGTGGATGACGACGACGTAATGGAGGTCGACGAAAAGGTTGTAACCAAAGAAGATATGGAAAGTCACGTCTCAGGCGAGACACAACTTGTGCAAAAACCAATGGATCTTTCTACGGTGACCGAGCACTCGTTACCCGAGCTATTGGCGAAGGCGACCAGCAGTTCTCGCCTCTGCGAGTGCGAGGGACGGACCGACATGACATCCAGGGTTCTGAATCGCTGCGAGGATTGCGACTCCACGTCTTGCATAAAGTGCGGTGGTCGCCCGGAACACAACTTCAAAGCAATCGATTTCGAAGCGCATCCTCGTCTCTCACCATCGGCGTTCTCCCGCGAGTTGAAGTCGGCTTTGCCGATGAGCGTGTCCATCTTGAACGTGACGCCTGCGTTGCTGGATGATCTGAAAGGTAACTCCTTTGTAGACATTCCTGAGAAAAAATGGACGGCCTGGCGGAGCGCAGTTCTCCGAGCCGTGTCGATGGAACAGCGTTTCGTCGAGTTAAAGCGACAGGAAATTTGGGTGGCTTGTTTTGCATCCCCAGTCGGGTATCTTGAGCTCTCCCTGCATCCCCAACAGCCTGAATGGAGGTTTTTCGCGAAGGCTGAGGACAAAGAGCCAGCCAACTCTGATGTTCGTCGGCTGCTCAACGCACCTATCGGACGTCTCGTGTGTGATGGCAGCCTGCTGAACGGCGTTTGGGAGTGGGCATTGCCCAAGGCAACGACCATTGAGATCCAAATTAAAGGCATCGGCGAGCCAATCCCTGCCTGGGAGGCACGTCTTGGTCTGCTTGGTGACTACAAAGACATGATTGTCTACCCGAAAATCCAAGTCACTGTTCCTCGAACGGAAGTCTGTCATTTGGATCGTGACATTTCTGGTGTCTACGAGCTACTTCACAAGTGCGGGACGGCGAACAGCGCTCTGCACAGGAAAATTGACGGAGATGACCAGTCTTTGCCCACTCTCTTCCTGTTCTTGGATCCCACACGGTGTGGAGACCCCGAGGACGACTCTTTCGTGTTCTCGACGAGCAAAAGGCGGTTACAATTTGGGGAAACCCGGCCTACTATCAGCAAGCTAGAGTCAAAATGGCGACAATCCAGAGTCAACGATACTGATAAGGCGGTTGATTGTCATATTCCATGCGTCTGGGTGAAATCAGAAATCGTCCAGCTACAAGTCAGTTGTTTCGTTACTACACATATTCACAACTTAATGGCATTAAATTTTCAGCCGTCCAAAAGCCAGAACGCGACGTTCTCTGTCCCAGGCGACACCTTGAGCATGACGGCAACCACTGAAGACTGCGGTAGTGCAAATGCTCTTCTTGTCTGTAAAGTCCCATTAGGCGACCAAGCTGGCCCTGAATGGTCTCGCGGACAATGGACAGAAGTGGACAAGGTCCACGAGAGAGTCACCTTCCGCGCGCTTGCCTGGCTTATCGAGCGCATCAAGAACATCAATGACAACTTTGATTCTTGGCAGGACATGGAGTTGCCCCACAATTTTTGCGAATGCCCGCGATGCGCTCCTTCGGCACCAAGGATTCGGTGGGCCAGGACGGACAAGAAAATTCGAGCTATCGAAGATACCGCACAAGCTGGAGCATACGAACGTGCACTTAAGAATCGTCCGACTCCATTTGTTACTCAACTAAAACTTGACGACGAAAGCGGCGTTGGCACAGTCCGCATTGGTGTCAACATGCCGTCTCTAGTTCATCGTGCGTTTTCAAGACTGCCCACCTTGAATCGTAACGAGAAACCGCAGCTCTCGTGGCGTCTCAATACCGATTTCGTGGATCCCGCGAAATTGCACTTGCCAAAGTTCACTTTGACGAGCAATCGAAATGATCCGGAAAACGAACAACCACCCCATTTCAAGATTCCTCTGCGTCCGGAACAGGCGAGGTCCTTGGGCTGGATGCTCAAACAAGAGTCCTTGGATGCTGCTCCGTTCATCGAGGAGGAGATTGCTGAAGCCATTCTCGAACCTCTCGGATGGCGGGCGCAAGGTCGTGCGCAAAGGCCGGTACGAGTCCGTGGAGGTGTTCTTGCGGATGAAGTCGGTTACGGCAAAACAGCAATTACTCTTGGACTGATCGACGGTGCAGCGAAATCTGTAAGGAAAGAGCCAAAGCCGCCGACCGACATACTGAGGGGCAAAATCTACGCCAAAGGAACTCTTGTTGTTGTACCTCCACATCTGACGAGGCAATGGGGGTCTGAAATCAAAAAATTCTGCGGAAATCACTTTGAGGTTGTTATCATCTCCACCGCGGCAAACATCAATCCTTTGACAGTCGAAGATATTCAAGACGCGGATATAGTAGTCGTCGCATCCAACCTTTTCCATAGCAGTGTATACTTGGCAAATCTCGAGGCTTTCGCCGCTGGCGGAACTTTGCCTGCCCAGGACGGTCGTTATTTCAATGCTAGACTGGATCATGTCCTGGGTACGCTCCGTCATCAAGTAGATCGTCTTCGAAATGAAGGAGGAAAGGCTGCCTTCGATGCAATCCTTGAGGCCAGGAAGAAAGGTCCGTTCCATGCATTTTTGTCTAAAGAATCTTACGAGCCTTTGAATAGATGACGAAGCCGACACATTCGTGCAAAAGAAGCGATTGAAAGGAGCTCGCGCTATTGCTGCGGCTGAGGCAGCTGAAGCCGCTGCCAAACCCGTGAATGACACCCCAATACCGCCTCCATCGGGAATGAAGGTTGAGGTCGTAATCCCGATGCGGACAGACAGATATGCTACGGACACATCGTCGCAAGCCACACTCTCGGAAACTGAAACCGATGTAGTTCCGCCGACCTCCACCGCAGCGTCTGAAGTGGAGGACGAGGAGGACGAAGACGAAGACGAAGACGACATCGCCAAACCGCGTCTGCGTCACCGTCCACGACAATCATACGTTATATCCGACGATGATGACGACGCCGATGGTGGCGAAGAGAAAGAGACCAAAGTCTCCAAGAAGCCGAAGGCGAACGGAAACAAACGCGGCAACAAAGCGCCTTCACGCAAAGTAAAGAAGTCCAAGGCCAAATCCGATGCTTCTTCCGACTACGAAGAGTCGAACTCTGAAGATGATGACTTCGATGATTCCGACATAGCTGTCGACGAGTCCGAGGAGGAAATTGTGCAGCCTACGAAGCCCAAGTACAAAGTCAAGCCCAGTACGAAGAAGGCGAAGCCCGCATCGTCGGATGTCGAGATGGATGTCGAGGAAGAAGTCCCAGCTAAAAAGACGGCGCCAAAGAAGAGGAAGAGCGGTGCAGCAGACGACGAAAAGCCGGCAAAAAAGCAAAAACTGCGGGAAGAGACGGATCCATGGAAGCTTAAGTCGAAGAAGGTCGCCGATGACTGGACCCAGATGCAAGCGCCTCCACTCGAGATGTTCCACTTTGCGCGTCTCGTCATTGACGAGTATACATATCTCGACGGTAAAATATTGTCGCTGGTGACGAAGTTGACTGCGACTCGTCGATGGGTCCTCTCAGGAACACCGCCGATCCACGATTTTGCCGCATTGAAGACGATCGCTGCATTCCTCGACATTCACTTGGGAGTGGATGACGACGGGGAAGGTCATTCTGCGCAAGTCAAGAAGCGAAGGCGCGAGCAAACAGGTAGGATCTGACTTGATTCTTTTCGAACTACTCATTCTAACTCGCATTGCTCCGACGTGCTAATTAGATGTTGAGAAATTCCACTCATTCCGTGAAGTACGAAGCTTGCAATGGCATGCTCATCGACACGAACTAGGGCAAAGTTTCCTGGCCCAGTTCGTTCGCCAGGTAAATTTCGTCGCGTCGTTAATGGATCTGACTCACGACGATATCAGAACATCGCTGAAATTGACGAGATTCCATCTCGCGAAGAAATTGTGCCCATCGACCTGCCTGCAGCCGAGCGTGCCATTTATCTCGAGCTAGAGCATCATCTTCGGGCTTTGGACATGACCATCAAGCGTGGCAGAAAGAATGAAAGTGACAGGGAGAAGCGACTCGCTAAGGCTCTCGGTGACAGCAAGTATGTATTGCATCCTCCATTCTGTACGCAAGGAACTCAACTAGATTTCTGTTAGCTCTGCCGAAGAAGCACTGCTCAAACGCTGTTCTCACTTTGACCTGGATGTGACCAACGAGGAAAATGCCATGAAGGCATGCCAAGTCATTGTAATGGAGCGCACGAAACAGCTCGAAGAATGTAAGCAAGAGCTGGTCAAGAAGCTCAAAGAGGCGCAGAAGAAGCACAAGGAGATCGGAAAAATCGGCGAGGATAACTATTTCCAAGAGTTCAACGAAGTGACGCGCGAAGAGGGCGTTGGCGATGACGAGGCGAGGGAAATAATTCTGTCCTTGTTCGAAGAAGCAGGGGTCGATCCGCCTCCCAAGACGAAGAAAGCCAACAAAGGGAAGGGAAAAGACCCGGAGGTGCCCACCAAAATCAAGGATCTCCTATGGGCGCTCCGGGAGCAAACTCACGATCTTCGACGGCTCGTCAAGGAGCTCGTCGGGCGGGTTCGCTCGAAACGCTACTTTACGGTCGTTCGTGACTTGCAACGCCAGGCTGTCGAGCCGCCGACTATCTCCTGCCCCACGTGTAAGCGGGACAGCGTACCAATTGAGGAAGTCGCTGTCCTCTCGTCTTGTGGACACACGGGGTGTTTGACGTGTGTCACGAAGTGCGCCGAGAGCGAGGAGTGCGTCTATGCGGAGTCTGGCACTTGCAAGGCAGCGGCCAGAGTCTTGAATATCGTCAAGGGCGATACATTAGGAGTCGATGATTTAGCCCGAGATGGTACTGGACGGCATTTTGGTATGAAACTGGAGAGAGTCATCGACTTGATCAAGTGAGTCCGGCCAGCAAACCGCGAATCGCCATCCCTGCTGACTATGTTTATTAGGAAACAAATACCCAAAGACGAGCGTATCCTCGTCTTCGTCCAATTCCCCGACCTGATGAAGAAGGTCGCGGAAGCGTTCACCGAGCACAAAGTCAAGTTCCTCGAGATCAAGGGCAGCGCGTCGCAAAAGAGCAAGAACCTCGAGAAGTACCAGAATGACAGCGAGGAGCGCGTGTTGCTTCTGACCGTCACCGATGAGAGCGCGAGCGGCGCGAACTTGACGTCTGCGAACCACGCGATTTTCCTGTCGCCTTTGTTGACGCAGTCGAAGGAAATTTATATCGCGTGCGAGACGCAGGCTATTGGACGCTTGAGGCGGTACGGGCAGACGAAGCTCGTCCATATCTGGCGATTCTTGACGAGGTCCACGATCGACATGGAGATCTTTGAGCAGAGAACTGGTCGCAAATTGGCTTGATTTCGGGTTCCAGTATTGTTGTTTATCTTACTTGTTGTATATTTGTTGAATTAGACCACACAATTGTTTAGTGCTTTCGATGCAAACTTGTCCCCCAGCTGCTACATGATTCCGATTGAGACGAACAGTCCTAACCGTCTAAATGAACAACGCCGTTAATAATCACAATGGATCACCATCGGCACAGTTTAATAACAGACCTACAAATATAACTCCCGACAATTGCGTTGGGTTTTGCGTAACGCAATGCCACACAAGTTGCTAGCCTATTAGCTTTCATGGAAGAGGAGAGGAGAGGTTATGAAGCCACAGAAATGGCGCGGATGTGCTGATAGCAGACGCTCAGCCGATCAAAATGGTGAGAGGCTTGAATGAGCCATCAAGCAATATACAACATCGCGAAAAGCGTAAACGATATGCATTAGACAAACGTACAGGGTAACAATACACAAGGACAAGCTAGTCCGCGACACTCGCCACGATCTAAATGTGCATCTACTTGCTGGACATGACGTATCCCTTGGTATCCAAGATCTGCTTTCCACAAATTGAACACAAGCCCTTCTTATAGGCACACCCTAGATCACTTTATCAATAAATTGGCGAAAGGGAGGTGGTGGGATGCGTACCATGACAGTACTTCCCCTTGTTCTGCGTCACAGGCTGTTTACAATCTTTACATTTCCCTTGATATGGCTGCGACGAATAGCCAGTGTCAAAAAGGGACTGATGAGAGAGAAAGGCAGACGTACCTGAAATCTGTTCTTCGAGCTGCCAGGACGTGAAAGAAGCTTGTTCTCGCCGATCTTCCTTGACCCCTCCTTAATGGTTGACGAAGTTGATTGGAACGGGTCAGGCGCCGCTACTTTTGATAATTTCTGTCCAGACAGTCAGCAGTGTTTGTATGATGAGATGAGGTGAAGCTTGCCTTTTCACATTTCTGGCACACCATGCCGTATGGACGTGGTCAAGAGTTAAGGCAAAGTTGGTGTGCAAAGGATGACTAACCAGGCTTTGCAGCGCCTTACGTCATCCTGCTCACTTCCACTTTGAACTTACGCGGTTAAATATTCGACGTTCCGCACCGCACCTCTGGCAACGAGCTTGGACCGCACTGTATCATCGAATCATACCGTTTGCAAATATCATATACCGGTGTGGAGTATCGGATTTCCCATGGCGGTGTTCTGCTTTTCCGAAACAAGATCCACATGTTATGGTGGCGGAACATGACCACGCGGCGACAAAGATAACAACGGAAATCGTTGCACGACGTTGAGCGGACAACACAAGGCGAAATGCTGCATCAAACTCGCGAAGGTGTCGTGGATCTGCACTGCATGGCCACAAACAACGGTCGCCAACGCCACGCAACAAGGCGCTTGAGGACAATGGCGCGGAGTGTGGACAATTGCCATTGGGTGGCAAATCATTTGCCTCCGAAGACATGATTTGCACGAATGCGGAAGGTAGAAGGTGGTCCGTAAGCCACCATTGCCCACTGCTGGAGTATAAAAGGCTGCCTCTATCTTCAGCCGTGATTTACGCTGCCTGGTTTTCCCCCCCTTCACCGTAGATTTTTTTTAAGTCATGTTCTCCTTACCTGTCCTTCTCATTCTTCCTCTTGCTGCATTGGCCGGCAACCAACACCTTCAGTCTCCCCGTCACGCCCGATCGAACGTTGTCAAGCTGCGCAATAACAAGCAGTACACGCTAACGGATAAATACGCCGGACAAAGTTTCTTTGAGTGCGTTGACTCCAGTCAAATTGCTTGAGAGGTATATGCTGACTATTGCTGCAGCGGTTGGGACTTCTTCACGGGCGGTGACCCCACACATGGGAACGTCAACTTCGTCTCTGGAGACGAAGCTTTCAAGTCTGGGCTCGCGTTCGTCCAGGACGACAACACCGTGGTCATGGCTGTGGATAGCCAGACCAAGTTAGCCTCAGGAGCAAACCGCAACTCGTGTGTGATACCCAGCATATACATTCCTCACGTGCACTAACGTTAATATCTACGCAGCGTCCGCATCAACTCAAAGAAGTCATACAACGGTGGCCTCTTCATAGCCGATATCTTCGCCATGCCGCACGGATGCAGCGTCTGGCCAGCCTGGTGGATGGCCGGCCCGGACTGGCCGCAGAACGGCGAGATCGACATCCTGGAGGGCGTGCACAACCAGCAGTTCAACCAGTACACGCTGCACACGGCTGCGGGGTGCAACACCGATCGCAACCCCGCCATGAAGTTCGCCGTCCCGGGGAACTCGTCCAAATCGTTCACGGCGCAGATCCTCGGGACGTCGTGTGCGAGCGGGGGCACGTACGGGAACAATGGGTGCGGGTTCCTCGACACGGACACGCGCTCGTACGGGCGGGACTTCAACGATATCGCGGGGGGCGTGTACGCCACTTTGTGGGACCAGTCCGGGATCAAAATCTGGCATTTCGCGCGCGCTGAAATCCCTTCGGACATCGATGCGGGAAACCCTAATCCCTCCGCGTGGGGTGCGCCCGCGGCGTTCTGGGCGGCGTCGGACTGCAATCCCGCGACGCATTTTCATGACCATCAGCTGATTTTTGATATCACGCTGTGTGGGGACTGGGCGGGTGCGTCGTACGAGGGGTCGGGGTGTCCTGGGACGTGCACGGATGCGGTGGCTGATCCGAGTAACTTCAAATGTGCGTATCCCCCGATCCTCCTTTCTTTTGGCCTTTTACTGAATTTTCGTGTGCTTTAGTTGCGCAATGGAAAATCAACTACGTGGCTGTCTACAACTAAAACCCCATGACGATGTACCATCAACTGACGACTCTCACTGTATCACCACTCTTTCTCACTCACTCTCACGACAACTCTCTCATTACAAAACACCACCAACCTAATCACGGGTATCTCACTCTTTTCCATGTATTCTGGATATGAGGTTTTTCTTAGAAGGTGGCCATCATCAGCGGCACCACGTCACGATCGTTTGGGTGTAAGATTTTTTGGGTTGGCTCGCGTATACTGGATATAGGTAGCTTAGTTTAGGCATTTTTATAGCGTTATTTACGGGCAAGTGGTTAAATCTAAATAAATTTTTACTTGATTCCATATGTTAGCAAGAGAAACGATGCCATGGAAGCTGAAGAAAAGAGCAAAGCATAGCGGCTTTCGGCTTGATTGAACAATCATCACAAAACGCGTGGAAGGTTGGTTAGCTAGTTGGTTTGTGTCGAAGGATAGGTTGCAAATTGACCGCCTCACTAGCCGGTCGCAACCTCTTCCGAGTCGTTGATGTTATACATTCCATAGCGACCATACAGCAATAAAAAGAGCGATGGTTTGGCCAAATTCCACTTACTTTTAAATTCTCCATCAGCGAAGTGATTAAATTTTCTCGCCTCTCGTTGGTGCAGCTGTACATTTCAAGCTCACTGAAGTCGTCCGTTCACCGTCAAGGTCGTGTTGTTTTCTTCGACTTCCGTGGGTTTATCTCCTGGGTAGCTTCCCATCGTCGCGTGGCGGAGTTTTCGCGGTCACGGTTGGATCACGTGCATAAACACGCTCATCTTCCTACCCCATACTCCCAGAGCTCACCGTCATCGTTTTATCATTGTACTATGCCACTTTCAAGTCTTCTGCGCTGGGTTCGCGTATTGGTCTCTGCAGCGGCGGTAAAATTGTTCTATCGGCCTCCTGCCAATTGGGATATGCGACATGACCATGAAGCGGAGGGAATTTGGAAAACGTTGGCACCTCTATTGGAGTATCACGGTTTCTTTATTAGAGAGAAAACCTCTCGTCAAAGTGTCCGGCAACCACCTCCTCTGCCACCTTCAAATCCTTTTCACCCTCTCCCAAACGAAGATTTCATCCGTCGACTCAACCCTGGCATTGCCCGGATACATGGAATTTTTGTACCTGTGAGTGAGTATATATCAGTCCTTTCTCTTATTTCAAATATGGAGGAGCAGCGTGGTTCCCACAAAATTGGAATTGATTACCTGGGTCGCGACATTTACATGAAAGCGCTGCGACGTGACTCACGAGAGATCATTGTGTTGCGGCATTTACTTCAAACCTCTTTGAAATCCGACCCTCGCAATCATACAATCCCAGTCCTTCGTATCATCAACCTTTGGGGGTGGTCGATTGTGGTCCAACCCCGTTGGGGGACAGAGTGGCAAAAGCCTTTGAAAGGTAGTGTGGTACGACGTGTCGAGATTGCAAGAGATTTAGTAGAAGGCCTTGCCTTTATGCACTTGAATGGCGTTGCACATGGGGTTGGTGGCCTGCTTATTTTTCTCGTGCATGGCGTTTACTGTTTGCGTAGGACATACATCCCTCCAATATGCTCTGCGGCCACGAAAACTCTAGATATGTGGATCCAGCACGCCAAAAGGACGGCCGCTTGCACCAAGCATTTATTGACTTTGAGAGTGCCGTCATTTTCCCACCCCAGGCAGTACACCACTGTGTTACAATCGAAGACCTTGACACAAAGCCACCGTCAACCATCAGAGCGCCGGAACAGGAAGAAGCGACGCAATGGGATGGATTTGCAGCAGACGTTTACAATCTCGGCCGATGCTTTCAACTACAATTGCTTACTGAGGTATGTATCCTTTGTTACATTCAGCAGATCCGGAGTCACAACACGCTACCGTTCTCTTTTTATTTCCAGGAGCTCCAGGCTAACCATGAGTTGGTTGACATATTTAATGACATGACGAGATGTGACCCATCTTCGAGGATAACTGCCGAGGATGCATTCCGAGAGCTGGATAAGTTGCTGAAGGAGGAGAGAAAGTTGGAGTGCGACATATAGACATATGGCTTTTAATACGGGACATATAGTAGCGTATCAATTATTCTTTGTTCCCGCTCCAGCGGTGTCTGCTGTAACATCGCTATCAGCAAATTCATCGGTATCCTCAACCCCTTCGCTGTTGGTGTAATCAACACGGTGGGGTTTCTAATTAGAGAGTAGTTAGCATGTGAGACCTCGACAAGAACTTGTAGACCAACGTTGGTCATCGTCTCATGTTGCCCTCTACCCGTGGAGGAAAAGTTCCTCAGCACGTATTTGCCTTTACACCATATACCCGTGGCCCCCTCACGGACCAACACTTTTTCGCCAGCCTAGATTGCCGCAGAGTCAATACAGTGCGCTTATAAGGGTTTAGGGTACATTGGTATACGACAAACTGTTGTTTGCTCGATACTCCAATGTATCCTTTTAGTTTTCTGCTAGGAAGTCGACCTCGAAAACCGAGGTCTAACTGGCACACGGAGTTTTAATCACACCTTACCTTAAATTCTTGTACTGCCATGATGATGGTGGTAAGTAAAGGGATGTGGCAGGGGTTGTAGCAATTAAATAAGAAGGCGGAATTGAAATCCCGCCTGGGACCTCACAGAGTACGGAATCCTGGGAGATCATTTCCGATCGGAGTGATACGGTTATTTATTGGAGGAGCTTGCTTGCCACAATCCTGAAGCCCAATCTGATAATGCACATCTTTCTCTTTGTGGAATTTCGAGTATAAAGCCCTCTACGGCTTCGTGCCACAATTGCCGCATATAGTCAACTCGTGCGCAGCGCACGGTCTCATCTGTTTCCACCTTTATTTTCAAACGCAATACGATATTGTATTGGTCTCTCTCGGGGTCATGTCTGTGCACCATTCGCTGGAATTTGACGATTGTTACTCGATCACTTTCCCTGGGCTGCGTCGGACTGCAATCCGTCAACGCACTTTCATGACCATCAGCTGAATTTTTATATCACGCTGTGTAGGGACCGGGCGGGTGCGTCGTATGAGAGTTCGGGGTGTCCTGGGACGTGTGCGGATGCGGTGGTTGATCCGAGTAACTTCAAGTGTGCGTATCCTTCCGTTTCTTCTTTCTTTCGTCTGTTTGGTGCGTGTACTGATTTCTCTTTGTGTGGTTTAGTCGCGCAGTGGAAAATCAACTACGTCGCTGTCTACAACTAAAGCCCCGTGAACAATGTACCATCAACCGGCGACTCTCACTGTATCATCACTCTTTCTCACTCACTCTCACGACAACCCTCTCTTTACAAAACACCAGCCTAATAACAGTATCGCAGTCTTTTCCATGTATTCTGGATATGAAGGTTTTTCTTAGAAGGTCGCCATCGTCGGCACCACGTCACGATCGTTTGGGTGTAAGATTTTTTTGGGTTGGCTCGCGTATACCGTATATAGGTCGCTTAGTGTAGGCATTTTTATAGCGTTATTTACGGGCAAATAGTCAACAGAATAAATTTTACTTGATTCCATATGTTAGCTAGCGAAACAATGCCATGGAAGCCAAAGAAAAGATGAAAGCATCGCTTTGCATGCACAATGCACACACAGTATGTGGAGCGGAAAGCAATTTTACATCCTTTCAATAGCTAACGTCGTCTGTTACGCTTGAGCCCATCGTTGGCTTTCTCATCCCTTGCATCTTCGGATACACGGGCAGCAGGGACATCTGTTGTGGGTTGCATGGGTTTGTGTCGAAGGACATGCAGACGGAGGGGAAACAAGGACCGCGTCCCTGGCCGCTAGCATCCTCTTCCGAGTCGTTGTTTCTTTTGCCTGATTTTATACATTCCATAGCGACCATACAGCAACAAAAAGAGCGATGTTTTGGCCAAATTACACTTACTTTCTCCATCTGCAAAGTGATTAACGTTTCTCGCGGCTCGTTGGTGCGGCTGTGCATTTCAAGCTCACTGAAGTCGTCCGTTCACCCTCAAGGTCGTGTTGTTTTCTTCGGCTTCCGCTTCCCAAATGCGTTGGTCTCGTCCTCGTTGGTGGGATAGTCAGTCGTTGTTCGCGCGTGGCGGAGTTTTCGCGGTCACGGTGGGATCACGTGCACAAACACGTTCATCTTCCTACCCCACCGTCATCGTTTTATCATTGTCTATGCCACTTTCAAGTCTTCTGCGCTGGGTTCGCATATTGGTCTCTGCAACGGCGGTAAAATTGTTCTATCGGCCTCCTGCCAATTGGGATATGCGACATGACCATGAAGCGGAGGGAATTTGGAAAACGTTGGCACCTTTATTGGAGTATCACGGTTTCTTTATTAGAGAGAAAACCTCTCGTCAAAGTGTCCGGCAACCACCTCCTCTGCCACCTTCAAATCCGTTCAACCCCCTCCCAAACGAAGATTTCATCGGTCGAATTAGCCCTGGCACTGCCCAGATCCACGGAATTTTTGTACCCGTGAGTGAGTAGACATTAATCTTTTCTGATCTCAACTATGGAGGAGCAGCGTGGTTCCCACAAGGTTGGAATCGATTACCTGGGTCGCGACATATACATGAAAGCGCTGCGACGTGACTCAAGAGAGATATCTGTGTTGCGTCATTTACTTCAACCCTCATTGAAATCCGACCCTCGCAATCATACCATCCCAGTTCTTCGTATCATCGACATTTGGGGTTGGTCAATTGTGGTTCAACCCCGTTGGGGGACAGAGTGGCAAAAGCCTTTGAAAGGCAGTGGCAGTGTGGTACGACGTGTCGAGATTGCAAGAGATTTAGTAGAAGGCCTTGCCTTTATGCACTTGAATGGCGTTGCACATGGGGTTGGTGGCCTGCTTTTCTTCCTCGTGTATGGTGTTTACTGTCTGCGTAGGACATACATCCCTCCAATATCCTCTGCGGCCACGAAAATGCGAGATATGTGGATCCAGCACGCCAAAAGGACGGCCGCTTGCATCAAGCATTCATCGACTTTGAGAGTGCCGTCATTTTCCCACCCCAGGCGGTACATCACTGTGTTACGATCGAAGACCTTGACACAAAGCCACCGTCAACGATCAGAGCACCGGAACAGGAAGAAGCGTTGCAATGGGATGGATTTGCAGCAGACGTTTACAATCTAGGCCGATGCTTTCAACTACAATTGCTTACTACAGTATGTACCCTTCGTTACATCAAGCAGACCCGGAGCCACATCACGCTGCCGTTCTCTTATTTTTTTCAGGAGCTCCAAGCTAACCATGAGTTGGTTGACATCTTTAATGACATGACGAGATGTGACGCGTCTTCGAGGATAACTGCCGAGGATGCATTCCGAGGACTGGATACACTGCTAAAGGAGGAGAGAAAGTTGCAAGGTGGCATATGACGGTGCTTCCTCAGTACGAGTATGGGAACAAAATACAAAATATGTACTGGTGTATCATTTATCTGCCGCAACATCGCTGTCTGCAAATTCATCAGTTTTTTCCACTCCTGCGCTGTTGATGTAATCAACACGGTGGGGTTTCTAAAAGAAGACAGTTAGCATGTGGGATTTCAGCAAGAAGTTGTGCACTAACGTCGGTCATCGTCTCGCTTCGTCCTCTACCCGTGGAGGAAAAGTTCCTCAGCACATATTTGCCTTTGCACCATACACCTGTACCCCCCTCACGGACCAACACTTTATCGCCAGCCTACATTGCCAGACGTCAATACGGTGCGCTGATAAGGGCTTAGGGTACACCGGTATATGACAAAATTTTGTTTGTTCGATATGCCCATGTGTCCCCCCAGCCTTCAGCTAGGAAGTGGACCTCGAAATTTGAGGTACAACTCGCACACGGAGTCTTGAGCACATCTTACCTTAAATTCTTGCACCGACATGATGATGGTGATAAGTAAAGGGATGTGGGAGGGGTTCTGGCAAATAAATAAGTTGGAATTGAAAACCCGCCTGGCGCCTCACAGAGTACGGAATCCTGGGAGATCATTTCCGATCGGAGTGATACGGTTATTTATTGAAGGAGCTTGCTTGCCGCAATCCTGAAGCCCAATCTGATAATGCACATCTTTCTCCTTGTGGAATTTCGAGAATAAAGCCCTCTACGGCTTCGTGCCACAATTACCGCATATAGTCAACTCGTGCACAGCGCACGGCCTCATCTGTTTCCACCTCTTATTTTCAAACGCAATACGATATTGTATTGGTGTCTCTCGCAGTCATGTCTCTGCACTATCTGCTGGAATTTAATGATTGTTTTTAGATCACTTTCTCTGGGCTGCGTCGGACTGCAATCCGTCAACGCATTTTCATGGCCATCAGCTTATTTTTGATATTACGCTGTGTGGGGACTTGGTAGGCGCGTCGTATGCGAGTTCTGGGTGTCCTGGGATGTGCGCAGATGCGGTGGCTGATCCGGAGAACTTCGATGCGTTTGTGCGTGAGTGTGTTGATCGTTTGTGTGTGTTCAGTCGCGCAGCGGACGTCGCTGTCTACGACTAAACTCCCATGACGAATGTACCATCATCAAACCGGCGACTCTCACCCTCTCACCCTCACTCTTACGACAATTCTCTCCTTACAAAACACTACCAATCTAATCACGGGAATCTCACTCTTTTCCATGTATTTCTGGATGTGAAGGAGGGTTTTTGTTAGTTGGTGACCATCATCAGCGGCACCACGTCACGATCGTTTGGGCGTAAGATTTTTGAGTTGGCTAGCCTACTAGACACTTGTCGAACCAGAATAAATTTTGTCTCATGTCATAACAGCCAGCAGACGGAAGGAAAGCAAGAAAGGGTAATAAAGCGCGCACGGCATACAGGCAAATCGAGTCAACCCGAAACATTATCGGACTTAGCATGCTACCCCTATTCAATCTCTGCAACGTCTCTGATCTGGTTGGTCAATGTTTGTCTATTGAAATGCGTCTGTCAAATGGGACTGCGAATTTGAAAATTAATGCTTTCGTACCCCCATGATATTTTGTCTTATGTTCAATCCAGTGGCTCATGCTGTAAAGTCCACGCTTGTCCAAAGTAACCCAAATGTTGCAAACAACGCAGTGCACTCTGCCGGGCTTCACTAAATCCAGAAGTTGGTCCTCTTCAAGCAACTTTTGCCGTTGATCAGGGGTTCGGCGACAGCCTCCGCGCTCCGCGACAGGTTCTACTTCCGTTGTCCTGAATGTTTGAAAACGTAAGCAGAGTATCCCTCACCAGCACAGATATACATACTCAATGTTGTGATTGGCATGCTTAAGCTTCTTGTGACGCTCCCAATGCATTTTTCCTCCCCCCAATGTTATGCTTTTATCACATAACTTGCACGACACCACATAGCGGTCAAATGTTTTTACCATCGGATCGTCCGAGAGAGACTTCTGCCGCTCTGCAGCTGGGTGAGTGGTGAGATTCTTGCACCGTTTCACTCCTTCAACTGTGATTTGAGAAGAAGCGACTTTCTTGGCGTCACTGACAGCCACCCTCAGATTCTTCAGCGTGAACTGGTGTTGAAGGTCTCGGGATTTTTGTTCGGCGATCGCTTTCGCTTCGTCCTGTCTCAAGTTCTCGAGGTCAATAGCCAATAATGCCCTGAAGTAAAAACATGTACATCAGCACACATTCAAACACTAACCGGAAGACGGAGGGCGGCGTTTTCAAAATGAGAAGTGCGTACTGGAGTGGTTCACAAGTGATGCAGTGAATCTGCCAAGCCAGGATGACGAAAAATTCCTTATCCTCTGCGACTTCCTCTACGATGCGAACGTTGCACTTGCAACCCGTACATTGGCATGCCGTTCCATCGGCAGAGAGCTTTGAGATGTTCGGGTCCGCACGGAATAGCTGCTTGCGCTTGGCCAGTGGGAGAACATCGGTGCCATACAACGCAGCGGCGAGCGTCTGATTCTTGTCCGACAGTTTGATGGGACTGAACGTGGTTATGCAGTCGAATGGTAGGATCAACGAACTGGAAATGCTTCATTCAAATGACACGGTGAGCATATGCAATCCACTTACAACGACTTTATATCATCGTCCACCCTGAGGAGAGACGTTCGTATCGTACCTATCTGATTAGTAGTATCGGCAACCTTGTAGTAATATAATGAGTACGAAAACTGAGCTGAGTCGGATGCGTGGCCAAAATGACGAACTCTGCGTTGCTGAGGACCATCTTCCGTTGGATCACCGTCCCACTCTTCGGGTGCAAGGACCTGAAATCCAAGTCAATGATGACGCTTCGACGACTCCGCTCTCTCGTTCTACTCACATCATGTATATCATGCTGCATGAACATCGTAAAGCTGAGACACGCGGAGGGTGGAACTGGGTGAGTTGGTGCACATTATATGGTTTCCGGCTTGAATAGGCGAGGCGTCGATTTAGAACTGAGCGCTCGAGAAACAAGGGGATGTCATCGATGTCATTTTGAAAATTGCCACATTTGGTGGTTTGGTGTAATACCAGATCATTCTCCGTGGCTCTCCCGGATAAAAGAATTGGTTTCGAGCCCCATATCTGTCATGCCATAAGATTACAGAAGACTGCGTCGGCGGTGACGTGTTTCATTCGATCGCGGTGTACGGACACATAGCCCAAGTCCCAAGATTATTGCAAACACCCGGTAACGCATGCAGCCGGCATCCCCAACTCCGCTTCTTCAACGGGTAGAGTCTCGATGTGGTGGGACGGTCGCGACGTGAATCGGTGGTCCTCGTCAGGTTCTTCGCCACGGTGACGGCAACGACCATCAAGATACGGGTACTACCGACGTGAATCTCGGAGATCTCAGTCACTAATTTGGCAAATTTCATTCCAATCAAACCTGTCGGTGACACTGATGCTGCGAACATGGAATGGTGATGCCTGAACTGTTGTTCGTGCGCGGTCGATTTCACGGAGAAATTCTAAAACGGTGACAGTGGTGAACGTTGAACTGTGGCATGCCTAGGGACGCTTGGGGTGGTCTTGACCGATCCACTCTATCATTTGTTGGTTCAGCTTCCATTCGCCGAGTGTGCGTCAATGTACCATACACAGTGGAAGTGGTAGATTCTGGACAGGCATGGCAGGACGCCGCCGTAAGTTAATCGACCGCTGCCCTACCCCAGTATTGCGATTTCGGCGGGAGAAGTAAACGTTGTGATGGCAAATCTCCCTTCCTTCAATTGCCACGACCATCGAGATCGTGAAGCGAATCCCAAGCAGGTTCTAATAAAGGCCAGTAAGGTAATGGCGGGCCAGCTTGAAGATTAGAACCTGGAGTTGATCCCGATGGACGGCGACGAGTGCCAGACTAATCCCAGTAGGCATCACGGGTGGTGACGGATCCGGAGGTTCCAAAAATGGTATTTCGTCGGTTACCAACGGACGGCGACAACGATTGCAAACCTTCCGCAAAGTTCGCATTCACTGCCCAAACAAATCCTTGGAAGAGTATCTTGTGCGAGTTGCGGGACCTATGGCAATTACAGGTGTGGGTTCCTCGATGCGGTTCAAGTTACTCGTTCGTATGGGAAGGACTTCCAACGACGCTGGAGAGGTGTATGCTCTGCTGTGGGACTAGTCCGGGATTCACATCTCACACTTTGCAATTTTGCGTACGGAGATAGGAATGCCTGTCGGTCGGGTGCGCCGACAGAGTTCTGGATGGCATCGGACTGCGACCCTTCCACGCACCCCCACAGCTTTCAGCTCATCTTTTCGATATCACGCTTTTTGGTGACTGGGCTCAGTGGGCTGGTCCTGGGACGTGCAAGAATGCTGCCGCCGATCCGAACAACTTCAAATAAGCGTATCCTCGGTTCCCTCGATGCCATTTGGGTGGATGTTGTAATGCCTTTTTCGTCTGGTTAGACGCGCAACGGAAAACCAGTTGCGTCGCGGTCTAGAACTAAACATCCGAAAAGCTGTACCTTCAACTGACGATGTTCACTGTATCACGTCCCTCTATCTCTCACGACAATTCGTTCTTTACAATACTCCACCAACCTACTCATGGTGCCGCACTCCTTCCCTTCCCTTCTGTTTCAACTACGTTAAACTCCCCATAAGCTTTACGGGTAACGCATCTGCCTTTTAAACTATGCTGGCCAAGACAGTAGCTGTGGCCTTCCCGGCGATTCATATGTGTCATCACTTGGTTGTTCCGGATGGACTTCACTACCTGACACATCGGCGACGGGTGCCAGTGGCTATCTCCCTTCGGACGTCTCGTGCAAAATTGGGGGGTCACAAACGATACCGCCATTGAGCCGCGCAAACGATATCACTTCAAAGTTGATTTTCCGACCAAAATCGTCATCCTTTACAGACATTATGCTGTCGTTGATCTGAATAAACTCAAACGTACGTATCCTCTGTCTCTTCATTTTACTTGGGTGCACGCGCCGACTCTGCAACTAATCCTCTAGGAAGATAGAAAAAAAACGACAACGGCAGACAGGCGAATGGCCGGGGCCGTATTGGCTGAAGATGCTACTTCTAATACTCAATCTCTCTGATCGATTTCGCCACAACATTGACATACGTCAGTCAAATGCTTCTGAGACCTGAGAGAAAGACTTTCGTACTCTGCATGGATTCTTTTCCTATGTTGGACCCAGTTGCACGATTGATAACGTTGACCCTTCGACAATTTAATCCACTTATTGCAAGGCTTGCAGTGCACTTTCTCTTCCTCCACGATATCCAGAGAAAGGTCGGCTTCTAGCAGCTTTCGACGTTGGTCAATGTTCGTATGAAATCGATTCGCAACGGGTTCGGTCACGATTTGTATGGATCTTCTGAAATTTGAAAACATCAGTAGAATATGTCAGCGAAATGCATCCGCAACTTGAAGATGAAGACTTTCGTACTCCGGATGCCAATTTTTCTTATGTCTGGTCCAGCCGAACAGTCGATACTCGCCTTGATTCAACTTAATCCACTTGTTGCAAGGAATGCAGTGCACTCTTTCTTCCTCCACTAAATCCAGGAGCTTGTCTGCTACTAGGATTCTTCGACGTTCTGCAGCTTGCAGAGGTTGACGCTTGACAATGGGTGCTCGTTCCCTTACTAAGATATGTCGGCGTTCATTTATTGTAGTTAAAGCTCGACTGGATATGTCCTGTGAGCGTTTCCTTGCAACTTGCCGACTTGAACTTGAATATGAAAGATTTCCTTTCGTGTCAAACATTGGTGCTGATTGACGGGGAACTTCTTGCACAGCGTCACCAGAGTCTTTGACCTCCTCAAGCTCTTTAGAGAGTTTTGCCCTGCACACTTGCAAATTTAGATTTACATTCTTTACGGTAAACTTTAGATGAATGTTCGACGTACTGAAGACGGGCACATTTGATTACATGGAGAGTCCAATTCCACGTGGAATAATGACACTTTCCGTCACGCAAGGATACACCCATTCCACACTCTCTGCACACGCACTCATTTGGAGTCAAATGGAACATGTCCGGCTCCGCACGGAGCGACGAGAGGCGTTTCTGATGGGTAATCACACTGGCACCGTAAATTGCACCGTACAATGTCTCCCTCCCATTGAATAATCGAATATTATCGTCAAAAGGAAGTAGCAAGGAGCTGCGAGGGGACATAAATTTTTGTAGTCGATCAAACACTTTTTTTGAACCCACAATTTTCTAATTTGACAATTTACTCGAACAAGTCTGGTGGTTGTGTCAGGACGAGTATCGGCCTGACCCCCCGAAGTGACTGCAACATGAGTCTATGGAATTTACACGCATATAGTCAGCTCAATTTTCAAGCGTGAAAACTCAGGTAATTAAAAGCATACGAATGTGGTCCTTCGTCTACCTGGATCTCTAAGAGAGGATGCTTGAAGGTGAGGGGAATCTTTAAGATAGCTTTCGTCTTCGGAATCGGGAACAAAGTACTCCTCAGGATCGATCGCTCCACCTTTCATTCTGTGGACGCCGTGTACGGTGGTGGGAGGCGGTGGAAGGAGGGGGGTATGCTGGGAAACACCAGCGCGGCACACTGCCGGTGCACAGCTGATAACTGTTCGTGAAACATTGACTTCTCATTCTGGAACGTGGAATCGAACTCCCACGTTCACCTCGACGACGCACACGAAGATCAGATTTCGTTCAGATTTCGTGTTTACGACATCAAATAGAACCCGTCAATTCGACGTAATATTACAGCTGTTTGCAAAACGATGAATCACGTGACATGTTGTATATATATATCCCGTTTTGCGCCACTCCGAAAGAATTTTGCATTGCTCGAGAGCCACGATACATAAAACTTAGGTCTAAATTGTACGTAGGTAAGGTAAAAATAAAGTGTATTTTAGCGCCTTGCAATGTCCAAAACTGTTGTGAATTGACCCCAGAGGAGATGGTGGCCC
>ML170161.1:886768-992452 GCA_004355085.1 Rickenella mellea
TTTTTGAATCCGAATTTATATACCGCCGCAAGTAATCTAAGTACTAAGACGCGGTGCTCCTTTACATGTAGTAATAGAAGCCGTTGGCTTTATGCAGTATGTAATTGTCCAGTTGGTTTCCCGTCTATGTGTGGAGTTGTCCGTTCTAATTTTTGAGTGACCTTGAGTACGGCGATTGGGTCACGTGATCTATCGTTTTGCAAACAGCTGTAATAGCCCAAATCCATAGTATGCAAAGGAGCTGGCGTTCCCATCGCGCATACCACGTTGCAAAGAACCACCTCGTCTCCTTAGGTGTGCGGTTCGAGAATCAATGATGGCTGACACTCAACAAGTTTGAACATCTGCGACGCAACTGCTGATTTAACTTGCGGGTCGTATGCGGTGGGTGTCCTGGGACGTGTGCGGATGCTGTTGGTGATCTGGATAACTTCAAGTGTGCGTATCCTCCGTTTCTTCTTTCTTTTGGCCTTTTACTGATTTTCCGCGTGCATTAGTTGTGCAGTGGAAATTATTTACGTCGCTGTCTACAACTAAACCCCCATGACGATGTACCATCAACCGACGACTCTCACTGTATCACCTCACACTCTCTCCCTCTTTAAAAATTCCACCAACATAATCACGGGTATCGCGCTCTTTCCATGTATTCTGGATACGAAGGAAGGTTTTCTTAGAAGGTGACTGCCATCGGCACCACGTCACGATCGTTCGGTTGCAATATTTTCTGCGCTGACGAGCGTATGCGTATACTGGATGTGGTAGCTTACTTAGTGTAGGCATTTTTATAGCGTTATTTACGGGTAAGTGGTTAAATCAGAGTAAATTTCAGGTCATTTCATAACAAAGGACGCGATGCTACGGAGTCAACGAGTAAGGGGAACCTCTAGTCAATCTCTATGATGCCAGTGATTGGGTTTACTACTATTTTGCTGTTTGAGATATGTCAGCTAAATGCTTCTGCGAACTTGAAGAAACTTTCGTACTCCACGTCTGGGTGACAGAGTTTCTTATGCCTAGTCCAGCTCACCAGGGTATAGTGATTACCCTTCTGCAAAGAAATCCACTTCTTGCAAGGAATGCAGTGCACTCTCTCTTCCTCCACTATACCCAGGAGCTTATCCTCTTGTAGCAGCTTTCGACGTTCTTCACGTGAAGTTCGAGGTACTCCGGACTTTGCTGTTCTGAATGTTTTAAAATGTAAGTAGAATATTTACTTGCGATGAAAAAAAATTCCATACCCTGAATGACATGCTTCCTTATGGCCCTTCCAGTTGGACAGATTATACCGTTCACCCCGGGCGGTCTGCAGTTTGATCCACTTGTCACAAGGAATGCAATGCACACTCTCAGGCTCCACAACATCCAGGAGCTCGTCCCCTTCTAGCAGTTTCTGACGGTCTTCATGCGTTCGATGCTTCGAATTGGGTTCTCGTTCGGCCGCGGTCCGTATAGCTGTCCTAAAACGTTGAAAGCGTAAGTGGAATAACGACACCGTGTTGAGAAACGCGGTAGTACTTTGCAGCAGCTTTTCGTTCCTTCACTGGCTCGTTTCGTACGGCCATTCTGGAATTTGGAAAGTGTAAGTAAGTAGAATATTGACTGTGTTGAGAAAATCGGTGGTACTTCGCAACTGGTTCTCGTTCCGTCGCGGTTCGTACAGCTGTTCTGAAGTTTAAAGGCTTAAGTAGAATATCGACGGTGTTCTGAGAAAAGCAGTAGTACCTCGAAGCGGGTTCTCGTTCCGCCTTGGTTGGTAGGGCTGCTCTGAAAATTTGAAAAGTAAGTAAAATACCACCTGTGCTGTGAAAAAGTAGTAGTACATCTCAGCGGGTTCTAGTTGCCTCAAGCTTCGTTTAGGTCTGAAAATTGAAACCGTAAGTAGAATATAAACTGTGCGTCGAGAAAATGTGATCTACTCATTGTTAATGACAGTCTCCCTTGGTTCTTCCCCGTGAATTGTTGAGGGACCCTGAATTCTCCTTCGGCCTTCACTTTTGCTTTCTCCTTTTTCAAGTTGTCCAAGCCAATAGCTAGCAATGTCCTGCAGCGAGAATGTATTTTCATCAGTACAGGTTCGGGCCATAACTTGATCCGGAAGACGCGAGATGTGGGTTCAAAATATTGAGTGCATACTGGAGTGGTTCACAAATTGCGCTATGAATCTGCCAAGTCATGATATCAAAGACTTGCTTATGCAACTTGATGGGAATATCGCATTTGCAACCAGCACATATGCAATTCTCGCCATTCTCAGCGAGATTGGCGATGTTCGGATCCATGCGGAATAGCGTCATGCGCTCGTCCTCATCGAGGACCTTCGCCCCATACAGGGCAGCAAAGAGAGTCTGATTCCTTCCAGCCAGTTTAATTGGAGTAACAGAGGATATATAGTTGGATGGAAAGATCAATGAGCTGGAAATGTTTTAACGCAAATGCCAGGATGAGACCATGAGATCCACGTACAACGACTTTATTTCACCATCCACGCGGAGAAGCGACGTTCGGATGATGTATGTGTCTTTCGCGGCAACAACCTAGAAATAAAACTAAGGAGTCCGAAACTGAGCTCGTGCGTAACCAACGTGACGAACTGGACCATCTTCCGTCGGATCTGCAGCCCACTCTTCGCGGTCCGCCGTATCGGCCTGAGATTCAGGTCAGTCACGGTAAATTGAGTACCCCTAGACCGTACTCACACTGTATATCCGTTCAGACATTGAGTAACGTGGCGGATTTCAATTGTTGCACGAAAGAGAACGAGTAGTAATCGTACCAGTAGTGGCTCAGAGCGGGACATTCTCTCCTTAGATGTATCAGAACAAAGGGTATAATGAAGATAGAGAATTAGCGCTGTCCAGCCTCGAGGCGAATTCGAGATTACGTAAACCAACTCGCTGCTTGTCACCTGCTCACACCAGCGCTTCGACGCTGAGAATTTCAATCACTAGGATAATCAAGTCCTCGGTGACCACACCCTCCGAGTCCTTCCGCCCGAGTTCATGTTGACGTATCCCTTCCTCGGTTCAACAGTCCGAATGACGGACGCAAACGATGACTAGTTTGACCTCCACTCGTCCAGTTACTACCACGATCAAACCTCGACAACCGTTGTCGACCAACACTACGCTCATACCCTCCTTGACCTAGTACTAGTAGTAACTTGAATGCGACTGTTATGGCTGGCACTGACCGATAGTGGGTGATTCAAGTTGATCCACTTCCCGCTGTACTCGTGCTGAATTCACTCGGCACACAGTCCTTCTCAGAACATCCTGAACATCTTACAGCCTTCTGATCACCTCGGTTAGCGACAAAACCTCTGCCTGCGCATCGCTAACGAGCGTATACCCGTAGCGCCATTACAGCCCGTAACGCGTCGCCTCTCCCTCGCGACTGTTCTTCTCAAATCCTGGCTTTTATATCTCCTGACCACAGTACGCTGTGCCTTGTATGGTGCGCTTTGGAGTATCAGTGGACGCTGGGGCTGGCGGATTCATACGACTGTCGCACATCTTCCGTTCGGTCTTGTCCTGAAATCCACGAGGGCTAGTCATGGCGATGGAGATGCTTTACGGATGCTCGATACTCTGCGCGTCAATAGCGTCAATGCACCCATCCTAATCGACTCTGTGCACGATGGACATGTCGCTCACGCGCTGAGCACTTACGTCGACGGAGAGTGGTGTCCTGCTGTTCATGATCTATCGAGGCAGGACAAGGAGCGTCTCGTCGGCGACGTACGCAATCAATTCGCCTCCCTGTATTCGCAGACCCACACCACAATTGTCGACCATCCGATCTGTACAATTTCGTACACAACTGTCGTTGATCCGCGCGTCTCGTGGGTTTCCGAGCGGGGACTACAGCTGCGTTCAAACGAGGAGTTCTTTCGCCAAGTCTGGTTGGGCATTGACTTTGAGAAGAACCAACACACCGTTCGCCCCCGTATCGAGCCCGTCATTATTGCCGCTCGAGTGGAGCGCATCGTGTTTTGTCATGGAGATCTCGCTGAGCGCAATCTCATCTTTCCTGGTGGTCTTTCCGCCTGGCGTCAGGGGCGTTCTCGCGTGTGTCTCATTGATTGGGAGTTTGCTGGTTGGATGCCAGAACCCTGGGACGCTCTTAAGGCTACGATATCCGAGTGCGAGGCGGACAACGAATGGACGCGAATGGTGCGAGCGATATTCCCTCGGGCTGGGCAATTTCTCGATGCAGACTGGATATGGCGCGCAGAGGCGGGCATGGGTATCATTTAGATTGTTTCTGCCACTGTTACTTGGATAATTCTATGCGCACCGCCATTATGGGACTCCTGGTCATCCCAAGAATCAAATCTCATTGCATCAATGGACACCAAGTTCACCAATGGATCATTGGTGTTGTCACGGCTACGCTTTCTGCAAGGAAACATCTATCCGCTGTACGCAACTGATCTATACCTCGGTCTAATTATTACGGTACGTTTGTCAATGTCTATGCCGGCTCTGGGGACTCGCAGCTGGATTCACTCCCGTCACTGTCGCCATCGAACTTAAGAATCATAGTCGTTTGGTGGCTATCGTGGAGGGACTGTGCTTCGAATGGAGTGCTTTACCTGGTTTATCGCCACCGTTCTGGCACGGCACATGGCTATCTCACTTATAAATCTTTCGTCCAGTTCGACAACTCGCAAAATTGGGGGGTCACAGACGACACCGTCATTGAGCCGAACAAACGATATCTCTTTAAGGTCGGTTTACTTCCGACCAGGTCGTCACCCCTTACGGATAGTGTGCTGGCTCTGGTCTGAATAAGCTTAACGTTTGCACCGTCGCTTTCTCCATCGTTGTCTGTGGGTGGGCTGAGCACTGAAAATCAATTATGTCGCGGACCTACAATTATATGCTCGGGAAGATGGGAAACAAAAAGCAAAACAAAAGCAACGGGGTGGACTAAAGAAAGCTTTCACGGCATCCAGGCTTACCGCTTCGATCTGGCGCAATGTCGGGCTGAATGTTCGTACCTCTAATCGATCTCCACGACGTCTCTGATCGGTTTGATCGGTTTTTCGCTAAGTGAGATATATGTCAGTCAAATGCGGCCATGAACTTGAAGAGAACCGCGTTCGTACTCTGCATGCCATTGTTTCTTATGTGAAATCTAGTTCGAAGGATGAAAGCACATCCCCTTGTGCAACTTAACCCATTTATTGCAGGGAATGCAATGCACTCTCTCGGGCTCTACTAAACCCAGGAGCTGGTCGGCTTCTAGCAGGCGTTGATTTTCACGTTTTGCGGCCGAAAATTGATCAACCCGCCGATTCGCGACGGGTTCTTGTGCCAATCTAGGAGTTTTGAAATTTTAAGCAGCAGATCCTTTACTAGAAAGGTGAGAAATACACACCCAACACTGTGGCTCGCATGCACACGCCTCTTGTGACCTTTCCAATGAGATAGTTGGTAATTGTGTCCCGCCAATCTTAAACCTTTATTGCATAGCATGCACCACACCATAGAGGGGGTGAATGATTTCACGAGAGGGTCGTCTGAGAGCAATCTCCGCCGTTCGGATACTTGCTTAGTGGTGAGATTTGTGAGTGGTCTCAATCTTTCGACCTTGCGTTGGGAAGTAGCACCAGCGGTAGCAACCATTAAATTCCGCTGCGTGCACTGTTGACGGTCTCTGGTTTCGTCCTCTGCGATCACCCCGCTTTCCTCCCATTTCGAGTTGCGGAAGTCAACGGCCAATAATGCCCTATAGTGAAATTATTTTGGAATTAGTAAACATTCGATTATGAACCGTAAGGCACAGAGACGCATTCTCAAAATAAGAGGTGCATACTGTAGGGGTTGACATATCACGCAATGAATCTGCCAAGCCAGGATGACAAAAGTATCCTCATACTCGGCAATGCAAATATTGCTTTTGCACCCCGCACATTGGCATGTGTCGCCTTTGTCGCTGATCTTTATGATGTTCGGATCCGCGCGGAATAGCGCAATGCGTTTTGACAGAGGGGGGACATCCGTTCCGTACAGGGCAGCAGCGAGTGTTTGATTCTTTGCTGACAGTTTAATTGGACTGAGAGTGTTCACGGAGCCGGGCGGTATGATCAATGAGCTGGAAATATTTCAACCTAAATGCCGGGGTAAGAATAAATAATCCACTTACAACGACTTTATATCGCCATCCACCCTGAGAAGTGTTCGCGTAGAACGTGTGTGATTTCTGGTACTAGCAACCTTGCAAATAATGGGTACGAAAACTGAGCTAGTGCGTAGCCTTATCGAGAGACGAACCCTTCGTTCCCCTCTACTGTGTGTACGATTTTCTGTCTCATTTCCCTCCCGTAGTCTGGGTCCATGGCCAGCCAGATCTTTAAGCCAGAGATGGTTTATATCATGTTCAGTGGACATTGTCATTGCTGGATGCAGAGAGGGGGGGACCAGACGGTGAAGCGGAGAACATTGTATATTATATATGGCTTGCCGGCTTGAATGACTTTGAATATGGAGTGAGCGCTAGTTGACGGAGATGGGATCGCCACGTGGCTTCGCAAAATCTGCGGAAAGCTGTGCTGCTTTCCCTTTTCGTCAGTGATCTTTTCACTCCGCCAAATACCGTGACCTGCGAAGTCAATGCGACGGCTACTCTCCAATTCGGCAACCCTAATGTGCGTAATATTCTGCTCAGAAATCCACGAGGAACCCCCTGTCATGTTTCAGATCTTCTAACCCTCTGAGTTAACCGGTTCTCGAGTCGTGCGCTCAAACTCCGGCATTCCGCCCACGGAGATCTGAACCACAATTCGTCCTGGTTTGTTTACCACATCAGATAGAATCGCATCGATTACGCAACATAACCTCTTATCTCAATACGAGAGAGTTGGCCGGTTCCGCCCCACATCATGGACAAGCGCTTATTCACGATTATCGCTTGTTCACCAGTCACGCCGGCAGGTAACCGGTGCGCCTTAACCGAACGATGTCACAAATATTTTCACAATAATTCTAGCGGTCGCTCACCTGGTATTGCGATCATAAATGTGAGGATGCCCTCTGATTACATTATAATAATTAGGCTGCATTGACCCACTGCATCAATGAGTCGACAGTATTGCTTCGCAGCACAGATAGTAGTCCCTCCGAAATGCTGAAGACGTTGTAAAATTGATGATTTCGATCGCATATATCTGTGTTCTATGCAAATTACATGTTCGATGCTTTCGTTTCTTGCGAGGATGCATGTGGAGCTCTGCAACCTACCGCAATCCATTTCTTGCAGACCATACAAGTGGACTTTATACTCCTCAATACGGCCCAGTAACATATCGTACTCTGGCACATCTCGGGGGTCAGCGGCCGTAGATCAAGCTCGACGGCGCCCAATTTCTGCACGTCCTTTGTATTCTTTCCGCTCGCGTTTTGGTGTAACCTGAGTAGTACTTAAACTTGGATGTGAGAGGTTTTTTCTCCTGCAGAACGTTGATACTGACCGAATTGTGGACTCACTCCCAGCATCATCAGAGTCACCATCAGAGTCACTATCCTCCTCAAGTTCTTTGGAGAGTTTTTCCCTTTAAAAACCTTCCAGTTAGAATTTTACTGTTAAACGTTTGGATAATATTTTTTGACGCACTGAAGACGGGAACATTTGACTACGTGGAGCGTCCAGTTCCATGTCGAATAATTGCACTTGCCGTCACGCAAAGATACAGTCATTCCACACAACCTGCACTTGCACTCCTGTGGAGTTAAACGGAAAATGTCAGGCTCTGCACGGAGCAAAGAGAGACGTTTCTGATGGCAGATCACGCTTGTCCCGTAAATGGCACCGTACAGTGTCTCCCTCCCGTTCGACAATCGAATGTTATCATCAAATGGGAGTATCAAGGAGCTGTGAAAGAGATGAATTTTAATTGATTAATCAAATTCGAGTTTTCGAACGCACAATTTTGTAATTTGAGAATTTACCCGAACCAGTCTGGTTGTTGTGTGGGCGCGGATGGCATCCTTTTCCTCCAACTCCTGTAAAAAATCCTCGACAAGGTGCTCTACTCCTCCTTTCATTCTATCAACGTCGTATGGTGGGAGATGGAAGCTGGGAACCAGGAGCGGTGAACACTGCAGTACTGATAAGTATGCCGGGCTCTCAGGGTGAGTGGAGGACCAAGTTCCTGCATTCGTCTTGAAAACCCGCACGGAGATCATAAGTCGTCGCGATCTCATTTTTACGACATCAGGTAAAACCCCGCCAATCAATAGCATTACCCGATTCAATGTTGGCCAAGAAAGTTGGCCGAACCTCGTGCATGCGGATTGATTCACGATCTTCACGTCTTAGAGAACCTTGCAAAATTCACACCAAACGCCGCAATTCAATTCAAGTCAATCTGTACGATGCAAGATAACTATTTCACATTCAAGTAGTTTGCGCTACGGCTTGAAAAACATGTTCATCAGATGACCCTCTTCCGGTGTACAACTCGGGTTAAAATAGTTGCAAGGAACCGCGTTAGTCTGAGGAGGAATAGACACCTTGGATTTGGCCCGGTTGCTCTTATTGATGCGAGGACGAGTGGATGGGTCGCGGCGTTGTTCCCTTTGGTATTCAGTGATGTCGAGGTAGACATCGTCATCTTTGTCGTCGTCGGCCGCGGTTGCTACATATTCATCATCAGAACTGTGTAGTTCAGGTTCTCTTTGGAATTCGGTGATGTCAATGCAGACATCATCATCTTTGTCGTCGTCGGCCTCCGCTGCTACATGTTCATCGTCAGAACTCTGTAGTCGAGGACGATGGCATGTTTTTTTGCGGGGAGCTGTGGAGCTATTTGATCTGATATTGGACAAAATTTTGAGGGAGAGGTACCGAGTGGTGAAGTGAAGGACCTACGGCGCAAGGCGCTTTTTAGTCTTTCGATATTTCGATGTTGTCGGATTGCGGGTGGCTTCTGTAATTTTCCCAGATGGTGCAGTGTCCTGACGACCAGTGTCACTCGTTTCAGCTGCAAGCAAAGCCCTTATCACAACGAAATGAGTCCGATAAATCAAGTCTAAATATGTCATTACTTACTGAAGACGCGTACATGTCGTCCGGTGATTTGTCCAGTTCCACAAGAGATCTGATTTTGCACTTGCAGTCTCAGATCTGATCATTCTCCCACATGCTCGACACACACATGTCCTTTCCGAGAACTGCAGAATGTCTGGGTCTGCATCAAGATGCGCCATGCGATTGCTCTTGGAGACGCGGACACCGTACAAAAATTGGTACAAAGTTTCTCCGCTGTCTGGTAGTCGAGCCATGTTGGAGCTCGAAGGGTATATTATCGAACTGAAGTAAACAAAGCACTTCAATTTAAGTCACATCGATAATACACAAAATGCACACATTTTTTGAATTTTACCCTGTGTGCGGATATAAATGCCTTTTTCAGATGAACGGTGTGGCCTATCAGTGACATTCTTGAGCTTTGGGATTTGGAACATCAGCATTGCCAGTTAATCCATTTCTCGGAATGATTGGGACGGTTTTGGAGCGATAATCTAAATTAGTTTACTCACTTGATTTGCGAGTGATTTTGAATTCCATAGACGAGGATATCGTGAGATGCGCGGCTCAGTGGTCGGCGTCTGGGGGTTCTGCGAACGCGACATTGCAAAGTAGCTACGAAATGTTGACCGCCCCTTTGATGAAGGTTTTCCGTGAAATGACCAACAGGTTCACGTAACATCGTAGCAGTCCGGAATCTAGATGCACCGCGGAATTAAAATACCATTGCCATGAGGTGGTTGGGCGGGACCGGCGCCGTGGAGACTCTTGAATTGAATCTGAAAGTGAGCAAACTGTTTCTGGCCATCCTTGTTCGTCATTGTAACTGCAACGGTTACGAGACAAACGAAACGAGGAACAATTTTGATTTTCAGGGGGTTGAGAAAGACAAGGCCATATTTGCAAATTTTGACTTTCCAAAATAGGCGAAAAGGCGGAAGATAAGTTTAAGACCCGAGTGGCTGGAAGGGTCGCGCAAGCTGCGATTTGACGATAGTGTTGACCTCCATGCCCAAGCAAGATCTTCACCAGGACAATCAGCATCCAGATCTTTCCACTCAACAACACTCTGCTCAACACTCAACAATGGCGGCGAACAACCCTCCGTCGCCGGCGAACCAAGCACAATCACCTCCATCTACGGTCCCGATTCCCGACCCTTCCATTCCGACGTGGCCGCGACGAGTGAGCAAGGCATGTTGCTCTTGCAGGTATGTGGAATCCATATATTATCTGTCGTACATCTAGACATTCGATTGGAATAGGAGAGACAAAATCCGGTGTGACGGGGCGAGGCCGTGTGCAGGTACGAGGCGGCTTCTTGTTTTTATCGTAAAACTCTCGTAATGTCGGGCAATCCACAGGATGTTTGAAGAAGGGCTTTCCGCCAGAAAAATGTATCGACGGATGTCTGCCCTGTCGGCGTGCCCGTGCCCGTTGCGAGGGCGGCATGCCCTGTACACGCTGTCAAACCATGCAACTGGCCTGCGTTGACGATGCCACAGCAACTCCGATGAAGCCTGATCCCGCACTTAAAGCTTCTATGAGAGGTTCCAGAGGACGTACGATTGAGCGTGCTAAGCTTGCGTGTCTCGCTTGCCGACGGTGTGCAATTTGAATCAACTTAAAGCTCAACTCATTGAACATTCTCTGAAGGGATAATAAGAAATGCGACGACCAGCGACCATGCACACGATGTCAGGCGCGTTCAGAAGAGTGTATCCACGTCCAACGTGGCCCAAAAGTTGTCAAACTGAGATGCAAAGCGTGTAGAAGAGAGAATCGAAAGGTACAGCAATCTTGCAATATAGGTGGCGTAGCTCCTCAAAATTCACCATGTCTTCCTGCTCCAGTGCGAAGACCATAGACCCTGCAAATTCTGCACTGAAACCAACGAGCCATGCTCCGATGTTCCCAGGAAAGGGCGTGGCCATGGGACCCGCGTTAAAACCGCATGCATGAATTGTCGGTGAGGAATATTCTCATATCTTCATGAATCGTAAATAAGATTGTTTTTTGACCTGTCGTCATCCATTGACCACGTTCAGACGCGATAAAATCCAATGCGGCACAGAGCGTCCTTGTAAAGGCTGCGTTCGACGTGGATACGATTGCGTCGATCGCACGTGTACGTGTTTTCAGAAGGGAACCGGGCAGGATTGCCCCGTATGTCGCGTTCGGAAAGCGAAAGGGGACAGCTCGCGTTCTCCAGGCACTGAAGGAGACGACGAAGACGACGGTGAGCCGTTTCGCATACCGGAAAAGTATATTATTAATTAATTTGCATTGACCTTGTAGAAGATGCGATGGGGGAAGCAGACGTCTCGGGTCCATCGATGAACGGCAATATGAATGGACCACCGATGCATCCTCACCAGCAGCAACAGTTCGCTCACCATCAGCAACAACATCTCGGACACGGACAGCAGGTTCACCCAATGCACGATATGCACGGACACATCCCCGGCGGACCGCAGCTCCATCCCCACCAGCACCCTCATCCTCACCAACATCCAATGGCGATGCAGCCGCCACCAGGCGGGTTCGTGCATCCCGGATTCGCATTGCTAGGACCATTTGGCGCGAATGCTATGGGACCTGGACCTCCTGGGCCGAGTCATGGGCCGTCTGGACCGGGGATGGGGGGTCGGGTGATGTATGCGCCTCCTCCGCCCCACCCACATCCGCATACGCAACATCCTCAATCGCAAGCGCGTTCGCAGCTTGCTACTTCTGGGGTTGGACAGGGAGCGGGAAACGCTGGCGGTAATGCTGGCGGTGCGGGACAGAGGCAGGAGTATTACCCCATCGATCCGGCGATACAGGACGCGTCTATGCGCTGAGACACAGTGTAATGGTGGTTGTTCGTGTGGTCGATGGGAGGTCGTGAGTCGCGGACTGTTCATGGTGATTTACCTGTTGTAATGCTCTTCTTCCTTTGTCGGTTTTGGTATGACTCAGTTTATTTCACCTTTCATTAGATTTTCATGTGCGATCATTTACTTCTTAGTGTTTTTTTTATCCTTCCTCAAAATGCATTGCAGGTTCTACTCAGTCTCCTATGGTATTCACAGCACTGCTGTTACTTTTGTAATGCGACGAACAGAGATATGGTTGCCTTCCATCCGACTCGTGTACGATGATGGGATAATATCGGCATGAATCCGGTTTACGTTGCCTGACAAGGGAAATTGGAGCACGATGTTAGTTATGACGTGCCACAAGGTTCGCGGGAGCTCATCCAAACAGTCCCTGAATTCTTACGGATCGAACGCGGTGATTGTACTCAGAACCGATTCGTCAAACGGAATAGCCGAATGTAACGTACGTCAAATTTATGGCCAAGTCGCCGCCAGGTCACCGCACCGAGTCACCGCACTTGGATTCCTACGTATACGAAACTAAATATAATGATGTCAAGATCCCGGGGAAGACGAATGTCACAACTAACATTTCGAATGAAACTTGCAAATCCTGAGTAAGTTGGCATCAATTACTGAGGGCGCTAATTATAAGCGCCCGCATACAACCACTTTTATTACGCCATCATATCTAGACGGAGACTGTTGTTCGTGCCACACCGCGTCCAAGAATGCCTTTCACCAGTACGAACTGTACGATGGGAGCGCAACACGTCTGAAAGAAGTCTTCACCGTGTCTTTTGAATTTGAGCTAACTGCTTTGAGTCACCATGCCACCTTGAACTCGGAGCGGCGAACTAGGACTGGATCCGGAACATTCCATGTGGAAATCTGGAGCAGAGGAAACCATATATACGCTGCAAGGGTAATCTGAAAGGTTCAGTTCGCTGCGAAGATGCACTCCTCGTCTCGCCGTCGTTCCCCCTCGATTAGCGGAGGAGTGTCTAGATCTACTGATCAGAATCCAGAAAGGTACGTGTACTGCCAGTGAAGCAGGGTATTTTTGTAGCTGATGAATGCAGCGAGAAAGAAATGGACCACGATGACAACAACTCCGAATCAGTAGATGCAGACTGTCCAGAAACAGATGGCGAATCCGAAGTTGGTCAAGGCGACATATCAGATGTGCGAGGAATCCAAATTCAATTTGATGACACTATCTGCAAAAAATTTTCACGAGTCCGACTGCAGGGCGAAGTTCGAAAAATGTGAGCACCTTTAATTTACACCCACCCCCACCAATCATCATTAATATGCCATCGATGTGCAGTGAGTTTTATCACAACCCTAAGAACCACATATCCTGGGTCAACTCTGCGGATAGATCAGAAACATTCACATTGCGAGAGGCTATCCATGGGAGTCCTTATATGGATGTGCAACGCCGCCATGAAATACTACGCGCAGACCCGGACATACAACAACTCACTCACTGGATTGTCTTGTGTATGTCGCGGATGCAGGAAAACCATCAAGCTTATGAGCAGTGGCAGCAAATACGCCATCTACCCGTGGATTGGCCATATGATCGACTGTCAGCCACTACAGTAGGTGGTCTTCGGTCTTCTTTCAGGAAACAATTGCGCGGAATGTATTTATTTATTGATAAAGGAAGCTGCTGAAGTTAGAACATCCTGATGCAGAAAAGGTTACTCCAAGCTCTAACAAGCATGCTAAACCAAAAGAGAAGGCACAGGACAATCGAATACTCCTGCAAAGTGACCCTCTTCTCCGCGCTGTGGAGGCACACCGCGTATTTTGTGGTCCATGTAACAAGTGGCTGGCTCTACGCGATGATTGTGAATACTCACCTGACCACTGGTGGTATCATAGACGGAGAATTCATCGCGAGTGGGTGATTTATGCCCGTAGCATTTGCAGATATTGAATTTACTTGCAGTATTCCTGGAGGATTTCAACCTGATAATCTGAGGAGGAAAGCAGACACTGGCAATGGGTCTGTATCCACTGACGAATCCGCACCGAAACGAAGGCCGATGAGAAGATCGAAACCGTGTAAGGATGACGCACAATTTGAGTTGACCACTCAGGCTACCATTTGGGAGGAGCTGGAGAATCGCCGACTGCGGGACGACCCTCCGGAGGTGAATCGAGTTTTGTGTGATAAATGCGGAAAGTGGATAAAACTGAGCAAGTCGACCAAGTACAAAAAGGCTGCATGGGCGCGGCATCGGTCTTTAGTCCACGGAGGGTAAGTCAACATAGCTTTCGTCGGCTGTTGTGCAGAAACACGAGTTAAATATAAGTTATTGTTAACGTTGCAGGTCTCAGTCCGACAGTGAAACCGGAACTTCCAGACCCACACGCAAGCGAACGATTGAATCCACTGATTTGGATTGTACAGAGTCAACATTCCCTCCGAGGAAGCATCACCAGATTTCGGCAACCAACGCACAGCCAGTCGAGGGAATTTTTTCCGCTGTATGGAAAGTGATAAAGCTGTGGTAAATTAGCATCTTGGCCAAGAGAGAGGAAGGGATCGAGTGTTTGCTTACCAGGTCAACGTGAACAGATTGGATTGGGAGAATCTTAAGGTGAATCTCTTGATTGGCGACAAGGCGCTATGAATTTGTACGCCGGCTGTACAGGTGTGGCTGACGCCACGTTGTTCAAATTTTGTGACATGTAACGTCGATGGCGCAAACTTTGATCAGGTCCATCGTGTTGAGATCTTGATGGTAGTTCTGAAGACCGAGTTACCGTCCATCAGAGTCAAAGAAAGGCCTTTTTCGTGCGTGCCATATCGCTGTACCGTCTACTTTCCTTTACTTTCTTCGGCTCATTGTTATTCAACATATAGTACGTTGTGATCACAGACAATAAACACCGACTGCCTGCAAGTTCGCCGCAACCCCCGAATACCTGCAATACGACACCGTGATAATAATGGAAGGATCCATGGGAAGATAACCTCGGAGAAGACGACGGGCGGCGTAGCTTCAACCTTTAGTCTGTCACTCCTGTGTGCAATAAGCGCCTGCATACACGGATACAGCCACACGACGGCTGAAACGTTGCTTCGAGAGATCCCCGCGATTGGTATGTGAATAGCTAATATCAATGACCTTCATGCCATCACGAGGTATCAGCACATTGCACTTGATGGGTGATCACCGACGCGGAAGTGAAGTAGAAGGACGCGCAACCCATTTCTTCTCTCAACTTGAATCACTCTTGTGTTGCTTTGACTTCGAAGAATGCCTCTCCCTTCTGAAGGTGAAATCGTCGAAGACTCGGAGCAATCCCAGTCTGAGGATACAGATGCGAAAGAGTACGGGATCTCGTCATCTTTGTTGTTGTGTTCTCACTCCGTCATGTTATGTCCTTGCACAGAGAAAGTTATGATGAATATGAATATGACTCTGACTGTGAATCTGAATCCAGATACACTGGCAGAAGCCGCGAGATACAGGACGAAGAAGACCTCCACATTGGGCATGTTGAATCAGCATCCGCTGTAGAGAACCCCGAGATTAATTACGACTACCCACCTGGAGGAGACGCGGGAACAACTGAACTCCAGGGAGAGAACCGCGATTTCATCAAAGACTACGTTCTTTATCCAGTGCGTGGCGTAGTCCAACAGATGTAAGAGTCTGTTTTTCCGCAAGGCCCCCTTCAGATTATGGAGATCTCACTGGGTATATACACGTTTTGTGGCAGCCCAATCCTCAGAAGAAGGCGTAGCAGTCATATACTGAGTGCTCATAGAAACCGGTCGCTGCGGGATACGGTCTACGGAATTGGACAAAAACGAACACGAACGGAACATCGACGCACGAGTCTTCAAAATGATCCCAATCTGATACTTCTTGAAGACCACTACGCTACGTGCCGGGGATGTTTTCGGAAGATCAAAGTGACCCAAGGAAAAACACAATACACACTCCAGAGATGGCTCGAACATGCCTTCCATTGCCATGAATTACAGTAGGTGCTCAGGCTCATCATTTGATACTTTTTTGGTTCTACCCCATGATCAATATCAGGTCCGTCCTGAGGGCAGAGAACCCAGGATTTCCCGTCCTTATATCCAAGCCAGCGTCCCGGCGACGATGTGATTCTTCCAGCTTTCTTCAGGAGCAGGGAAATCAGCAATATGAAGAATTGCAGCGTGATCAGCTCGTTCACGCGGTCCAGACGCACCAGGTATGTTGCAACTGCTGTCTTCAATGGATGAAACCGAACAAAGGGGTCAGATATCAGAAAATTTTGTGGATGCAGCACCGCCGGATCCGCAAAGGTGAGTTGATGCAGTCTTTGCCGACAGAAAAAATGTTATTGAAACATGTTGGGTTTAGTCGTGGAACTCGAAATTCAGATGGAGGACCGTCGCGCAAGCGCCAGATTGATACTATTGAAACTGATTCTGACACTATTCTATCACCACCAAGAAAAATGCGTGTCACCGACAATTTGCAAACCATGGATGGAATCTTCTCGAGGGTATGGCAAAAGATAAAACTGTGGTACAATTCGAGGTTTTTTTTCGTTCTTTAAAGTCCGCTTGCAATTTCAGACCTGTATTTTGGCTCAAGTGTATCCCCGTCTCCGCATAATTGAAAATCTCAGTGCCCTAGGCTAGCGCGTACTTGAATTGCGCAAATCTACTTCTGCTGTTACGATCTGCAATGTAGTCAACAGAGGTGCGACACCTTGTGTCTACTTCGTGCATTATCATTAGAAACCACTTGGCTGCACCGACCCGATGCTAGCTGTAAGATTGCGCGACCTCATCGGTAATCTCGCGCAGTTCTTGCACACGGAACCCAACCGAAACGGAAGGGAAAAATACGGAGAAGGTCGAGAATCCCAGATCAAATATAAAAACCAAGTCGCCGCGAGGTCGACGCATCCCAAATTTATGCTGAAACTATGGCACTCCGTCAAGATCCCGGAGAAGACGACGGGCATAGCTTCTACATAAATTTGTAACAGCACATGTCAACCCATCGGCGCTAATCACAAGCGTGCCAAGTGGCCATATCCGCACAGTGGCTGCTTCGAGCCACGATGACTCAGACTCCATGAAGGCTTTTCTATTACTCGCACGGCGATGGTGGAACAGTTAGCGCAGGAACTTCATCGTTACTTTGAGCCAATCGCTTTTGAGTCCGCATGTTCACGCTGACACGGAGCGGCGTACAAACGGGGTCTCTAGGTGGCACATGCTATATCGCGCATACAGGCACTTCACCGCGCAACCCTACATCGCCGTTGCTACACACTCAATCGTAGGCTACTCGGTCATTCTCAGACTCGGAGTGGCAATTCCAGAGACGGGGAAAAACATATATACACTGGGATGGTGAACTGAAATCTCTGCGAAGATGCACTCCTCGCCTTCACGTCTCACTCCCGCAGTTATTAAGCCCATGGAGAAGGATGGTTCGACTACAACGACTTCGGAAAGGTACATGCCACGAAAGCAATTATTTATTCTTACTAATTTGAAGCAGCGAGGACGAAATGGACTGCGATGAAAACGACTCCGAGTCAGTCGATAAACTCTGTCCAGAAAACCACGAACCCGAAATTAGTCTAGGCGATACCCCTAATGCACATGATATGCAACGAATGCGAAGACATTTAAACGTTAACTTCCGCCGAAAATTCGCCCGAGTCCGAGTGAAAGAGGAGGTTCGAAAGATGTGAGCACCTCGCCTGCGATCCCGTCATTTAATATTAATGCGCCCCCACATACAGTGAGTTTTATCTTAACCCCAAAGCTCACGTATGCTGGGTCAACTCTGTCGATGGATCGGCAACATTCACTTTGCGAGAAGCAATTCTAGGACCTCCACATACAGATGTCCGGGAGCGTCGTGACTTATTACATGCGGACCCGGACGTCCTTGAACTAACAGAAACAAATTGTGCATGTCGCGGATGCGGGAAATTTATCAGTCATGCAACTAAAACGACAAAATATGCCGTTTACAAGTGGATCTTTCATATGGTCAATTGTCAGTCACTTCAGTACGTTGTCTAGCCTTCATTTTCAGAAAATAATTACATGGAATCGCGTGTGTCAGGAAACTACTCCAGTCGGAGTATCCTCATGCGACAAGATTTTGTCCAAGTTCCAACAAGCACGCAGGAGAAAAACGAATGACGAGGGTACAAAAAAATCGAATAATACTGGAAAGCGATCCTCTTCTCATCACGGTGGAGGCATATCGTGTACTATGCGGTCCTTGCGACAGGTGGCTAGCTTTAGGAAATATGACTGAATACACAACGCAACACTGGTGGGTTCACAGATGGAGATTTCATCGCGAGTGCGTAATTTACGCTGGTAGCATTTTACACACGTTGACGTTGTTTGTAGCGTTCCTGGAGGGATTCGGCCCCCACATGCGAAGATTAGAAATGGAAGACATTTGTCCAACCACCGATCCGCACCGAAAAAAATATCGAGGCGCAAAGATGACGCGCAACCGGAGCTGACCACTTGTGTGTCTGAGCCCAAGACTGTAGCGGAAAGTGGGAATTTTTTTGCTAGAATACTGCAGGCAATTGGGTTTTGATAGAATAACATGGTAGATTCTTGATAGTAGTAAGACCTCTTTCTCAAAATTTTGCACTTGTCCCTATAGCTTTGTTGAATGCCATTGGCAGAGACCAATATTAATGCCGTGATAGCAAATGAAAATCATTCCATCCACGACTTTGTCGTCACCAGTGTGGGTCGTAGTTCAGTAACGGCGAGACCCATGCGCCGTCAAACTATCAGAGAAGACTGTGAGCGCTACTTTAAAGTTTGCGGCAATGTTTGCCGTGTGTGTGTTAAGCGCGCGCATACAGTCACGTGGGCGACCACAATTTACGCCACACGGAGGCGGAGGCAAGGCGGCCAACCACGGCAGAGTTCCCCGCCATTGGAACCAATGAACTTAATGCAAGCATGAGCTACTGGTATGATCGGCGCACTGGGACTGGTGATTACCCAAACCAGCGCTTTACCCGCGGACGTAACTAGTGCAATTACTAACCCACAGCAAGCCCCACAGCTCTCAACTCTCCGTCTTGTGCTGCCTGCGGTATTCAAAGGATGTCTCCTCCTTCAGAAGGCGAAATCATTGATGACTCGGAGCAGTGTCAATTTGAAGACGAGGAAGTGTACGCATATTTCCTATTCTTTAGAGTGTTGTCACATCACTTCAAGTGGTGTATTCTTCCTCTCATTCTATGCAATTTCACAGAGAAAATGATAGCAGATCTTATAGTGAGTATGACTCTGAACCTGGTTCTGGGTTCACCGGCAGTGGCCGGGAGACACAGGACGAAGATGATGATGACATGGGACCTGTTGAATCAATACCCGAAACCGACTGCGCTACCGACGACTCGGACTCCAACAGAATTCATGAACCGGGGAAAGCCGTGGTGGTTAATGAAGCCGCAGGAAGGGATAGAAATGTCGTCAAAGAGTACGCGCTTTATCCAGTGCGTGGTGTAATTCAACAGATGTGAGAGCCCCTTTTTGACTGCAAGGCACTCCTGATATCGTAAAATCTGACTGGTTATATCTGTCATCACAGCCCATATTTCAAACATGGAAAAAGCAGCCATATATATATTGGGCACAGAAACAGGTCCGAGTCGTTACAGGGTACTGTCTACGGATTACAAAAACCAACACGAGCGAAAGATCGACGCAGGGCTCTTCAGAATGATCCTAACGTGGCACAACTTGACGACCACTATGCTAGTTGCCGTGGTTGTCTTCGAAAGATAAAACTGACACAACATTGGGGACAACAAACAACACAATATATTCTCAAGCCATGGCTCGAACATGCCTTCAAGTGTCATACATTACAGTAGGCACTCTCATCATTTAATATCCTGTCGGTACTACCAATGATCAACATCAGATCCATTCTCAAGGCAGAGAACCCAGAAATTCCCACTCTTATATCTGCTCCCGTGTGCGCCGAGGTTCGGGCGCAGGAGAGTCGTCGATATGAAGAATTTGCGGATGACCCGCTAATTCGTCCCGTCGAGGCACATCGAGTGTTGTGTGATCAGTACGGGAATTTGATACAACTCTCTAAGAGTGGCAAGAACCAGAAGGATAAACATCGGATTTTGGTCCATGAAAGGTAAGTCACCGTAGTATCTGCCAACCCATGTGCAAAAATCAAGTTAAATATTTTAACAATATTAATGTTGCTCTGGCACCCATAGAAACGGTGAAACCAGAACTCCCGGGCCCACACGCAAGCGAAAGGTTGATTCGACTGAATCCGATTGTACGGGGTTAGCACCCCCACCAGGGAAACGTCGCCATCTTCCAGGAACCAACATGCAACCAATCGAGGGATATTTTTCCGCGCTATGGAAGTTGATAAAGCTGTGGTAATTAGCATCTTGGCCCGCACAGAAGGAAAGAGGGTGCATTTGTCTACCACGTTAACCCGAGCGATTGTATTTTGTTAGGATCTGAAGATTGAAGTTGTTGGTTAATAAGAATGCGCTTTGAATTTGTCTGCGCGCAGTGCACGCAGTATGGCTGATGGGTCACTCGCGTGACATACTCGTGACATAACGTTGATGACGCAAACTTGACCAGAACAGCAGATCGATGTCGCTACAAGTAAACCTATCCAGTCGAGACTTAGCAAAAGCTTACCAGGACGTCGTCAATGGCAATGGGGTTGATTGGGCGCTGTTTACCTACGAAAAGGGTACGAACGATTTGAAGCTGCAATCCACCGGTGACGGCGGACTGGAAGAGCTCGAGGAGGAATTCTCGGACGGGAGGTATGGCTTATGTCTCTCAAAGCGTTGAAATCCCATAAACCAGAAATTATTTTAGGATCCAATATGCATTTGCTCGTGTCAAAGATCGGAATGTAAGTCGATCGCGTTATAATCTCGAGCACGGTCTCTGACGCAAGTACCGTGCTGCAGACCAAGTTACCGAAATTTGTCCAGATCAACTGGTGTGGAGATGGGGTACCAGAGTCAAAGAAAGGGCTTTTTCGTTCGTATTACATTGCTGTGGTGTTTGATTACTTTGGTTCAATGTTGAATCCAAGATACGCATTCGAGCGCAGTCGCAAACTTTCTAAAAGGGACTCACGTTGTGATCAATGCAAGGAATGAGGTGCGCTTGGCCGTAGTCTTTGGAATTTATGTTCATGAAACTAATTATGGCAAAGTCGGACGTATCGCCCGCATTGATCATGCGGCGTGTTGAAGCAGCGTCTGGTGCCAACTACTCTGTTCACAAGGAGAAGGAGAAGACCCGTAAATTCGAACCCATTGCACCGGTTGGGACAAACTATACACCAGTCGGTAAAGTTGATCTTAACGAATTGAGACGCGGTGCACCGAAGGATCCAATCCCGAAAGTGGTGTGTTTTCATCACTTCACATTGATTACACAACTTAATGATTCTCTTTCAGGGATCGAGTTATACGCCTCAAAGGTCCGAGCTAGCGAATATAAGAGCAACCACATCTCCTCCTCCCATACCCGCGGCATCGCGACCTATTAAACCCAATGCACCGTCGTGGGATGATGATTTCGCCGCACCGTCTGCACCTCCCCCTCCCGCTGCTTCTCGCCCCCCACCTCCTACAGCAGCAAGACCAACGGTGAGCATTGTTTCCGTTATTGATTGTCATGGCGCTAATGCATTAGGTTAGCCTTCGGCAGTCCCGCCTGTACAAGACCGCCCTGCAGTTGCATCTTCACAGGTGCCAACTAAACCTGATGCGGATAACCGTATCGGCCCAGTTGTATGTACAGATTCTCTCACCACGTACTTGATTTAACATCCACAACTTAGGGCACTGCATACACGCCAGTCTCGCTCCCAGCACCGAAGAAGCTCGTGAACCCGTTCCAGAAAATGCAGCAGCAAGCACAACAATCGTCTTCGCCACCCGCGAAACCATCGCCTGCAGTCGGAGCCAAGAAGCTTACATGGAGCGAACGACAAGCCCAAGCAAAGAAACAGCAAGAGGAAGAGGAAAATCGCAGCAAAGCCGCCTCGTTCTCGGCCGTGCCATCGCCTGGTGTTGTGAAGACTGCAGGCTTCGGTGCTGCAGCAGGCGCACTTGGGACGGCGGCCGTAGCTGCAGCATATGAAGAAGAAGAGGAACCGGAGTGGCAGGAAGAGACCGGGCATGTTCCGGCTCCGCCACCCCCGCCGCCTCCGCCGCCTCCTGTTGTTGAGTCAAGGCCTGCTTTCGTTGACCACCCAGGATATGCAGATGAGCACGACTTTGACGGACTTGATGTTGAGGATGCAGCGCCTCCTCCGCCTCCACCCGTAAGATTGTGTGAAACCCTTACTTTTGAATCTACTGACTATTCATGTAGCCTCCCCCTCCCCCGCCTCCCCCTGTTGCACAGGTAAGTCTCAATCACTTATGTCATGGATATATTTTGGGCTAACAGCGACACCAGATGGCGGCGCTCAGCGTAGAGCCCGTCGCCCCTCCAGCCCCACCGCCGCCGCCTGCGCCACCCGCACCCCCTGCACCCCCTACTCCTGCAGTGGAACGCAAGGGCGAAGGAGTCTGCGCCGTCGTCCAGTACGACTACGAGGCCGCCGAAGAGAATGAAATGAACCTCACTGAGGGTGAAGTCATTGAGCAAATCGAACAAATCGATGAAGGTAAAGTGCGCCTTGAATTTGTCAATTCCTCATACTGAATGTTATTTCATTCAATTAGGATGGTGGTCCGGTGTTGGTGCAAACGGTACCAAAACTGGTTTATTCCCAGGTGAGTAGTGACGCGATAAAACATTGCACGAAATCCTCGTTAACAAATTTCATGACATTTAGCAAACTACGTCGAAGTCATTGAGCAGCCTGAGGCAGCAGCCGAACCTGCCCCACCCCCGCCTCCTCCGCCTCCACCCGTAGGTGCTTTATGATGTCGTTGTTTCGTGCTCTCAGTCATTTCGTTATCAGCCCCCACCTCCACCGGCTCCTCCTGTCGTCGCAGCGGCGCCGGCACCACCACCTGCCCCTCCCGCTCCTCCTCGACCAGCTACTCCGGAACTAGCGGGTGCCGACGAAGGCGTTTGTGCTATCGCTGTTTACGAGTACGTTTCTCCTTTACGTTTTAGTGCCAGGTTTGGTGACGTGACTTGTGGCCGTTGCATAGTTACGATGCTGCAGAAGATAATGAGATTTCGTTCCGCGAAGGTGACAGAATCACTGAAATTGAGGCCGCCTCTGAGGATTGGTGGCAAGGCAAGAGTAAAGATGGGAGTGTTGGGTTGTTCCCAGGTCAGTTTTTATTTGAGGTACGCATTGGCCATTTGCTGATGCTTTTTGTGATGTTATAGCGAACTATGTGGAAGTACAAGAATAACGCGTTGAGAGAAATGCGCCGAAGTTTGGAATGCCATTGTTTTTTATGCTTGTTGAACGAAAGAACCGGAAGGATTCGATTTGGTCGGTTTACGCGAATGTAGAATTAGAACAGTACTCATAAAAATCAACACTTGCTTGTCGGAAATTGGATATAGACATAACAGCTGGACAAGCCTTAATTTTCGTTCACCCGAACCATCAAACGCGTTACGTCACGCGTGACAAACGCGGTCGTCAACTTTCAACTTCACCCCACCTCGAAGCACGATACCATGGCATCACAAGCACTGGAAATTTCACCAGCTTCCAAGACATTACCTGAGACAACACCCAATCTCATGCCATTCCACATTAATTTTTCCGGCCTTGCTCCAATTTCAACTTTCTTTCGAGTGAAAGACGCGCCGGAGGAAACTGGACACTGTGGTGCCGCGCCGGAATCGGCCATTGGATTAATTGAGAAGCAAAAGAAACGATTTTTGGCGGCGTTTAGGGGGAGGACCGTACATGGTTTGGAAGTGTGTGTGCCAGAAGGATATCAAGGTGTGGTGCTTCGTGTGGAAGGCGAACGTAACGATAGCCAGACGAGGGAGGTGGAGGAAAAGTTGGAGAAGAAGGGGAAGGGGAAGGGGAAGCAAACGCGTCGTCCGACACGCGCTTCGAGACGTGCGCAAGCCGTTGAAGAAGAGGAATGCGAACGCGAACCTGCGCCATCATCCCAAATGGAAGTGGTCGACGACGACGAGACACTACTATCTCTACAAGCAAACCCCGAAGACGAGAACGTTCGACGGTTGAAACCATCAGCCACGTTCTCGTCGTTTGTCTTATGGAATCCGGATGGGCCGGTGGACGAGGGTAAAGACGAGTATTTGAGGTCGTTGAATGAGTGGATGAGTATATCTGCAGAGGTAGTCTAACATAAAATTTTGTTTGATTTTTGCCTGACTTATTTACGAATTTCAGGTGCATCGTGTGGAGGAAGATTGACGATAGAAGTTCGGGATCGATGCCTATGCTGCACCTAACATAGACCTACTTTGGCCGCAAAATCTGGACGGAATTTGTTAATTATTAATTTCTGTTCACGAAATCTATGGGTATCTTGCTAATGTCGTTATACAGACGATACCTGTAAAGATTACCTGTTTTCTCTATCTTGATACTGGCAGAAGGCGATGTTAAGTTGTCACTGTCTCACAATTCACCAGCGCTTGCAACACTGGGCGGCAATCAATACTGTCAACACAGTCAGGCTACTCCTCGACACATCAAGCGTTTTACATCTCCAGCCATGTCTTCGTCTAATCACACTCCGAAGCTCGGGAGATCTCGTAGTTTCACAGGAGGCACAAGACGCACTGTTTCTTTCCCCAATCTGTATTGTGAAGTCCCGCTGGCGACGTCCTGGAAGTCTGATCCCACTGGATTTGGAGTTTCTAGAGTGCCTTTCGACACAGCAGACGCCTCTCCTCAATCTGAGCCCGGCGGCGTGTCCTGGCGGTACCACAACGGAATCGCGAGGAAGTCGGGTTCAATGCCCGAACTGACCACACAGGGTGTCATACATCCTGTTCGCGAACCTGACGCTGATCCCATTCCGATAAAGGTTGAGAACCCAAGTTATATTCCTGATTCTGCTTCCCAAACACCCATCTCTTCCTCCTTCCCAACTCATGCCCTCCCAGAGCATTCGCCATTTCGTGACCACAGACTTTTAGAGCGTTTACAATTGGCCCGTTATGGCCCAAATGTTATAAATGGCGAGGTCATTGTCAGCCTCGCCGATTCAATCGCGTGTTACGTTGGGAATAATTATCAACGATGCGAGACTTTTGTGACGCTCATGGAGGTGTTTTGTCGGTTCTTGGAGTCTCGTAATGGCGTTGGTGAAACTCGGATAGCCGACGTAGTTGAGGTACTGCGTGGTACTTCAGGATGGCCATTTGATTTGGGAGATGACGAGGTATTCGCCCTTGCAAAGCACTCATATGTACGTCGCAGCACACTGAGCTCTCGTTTAGGTGGCACAAGCTTGGCAACTAATATACCCTTTTATCAATTTCCCCACGGACACAGCCCCAATCACGACGTCCTGCAGTACCATTGAAGAACAAATTCGTACGATATTCCATCCGACACCACCTCACGCGACACCGGTGAAGTTCAAGACCACACTCTCTGATATTTTGAGAGCCGGATTGACGGTGAAACCAACGTCGTTTTTCTCTGAGCACCTTCAGATCGAAAAGGACGACAACGACGACGTAACAGTCAGGTTTGTGCGCGCTTTGCCTTACAGTGCATATTTCTATCGATCACACCTCCACAATAGGGCTGCGAAGTAAGCCCATTTTTCTTTCACAATTTCAATGCTCATGCAGATTGGGAAAAGAGCTCTACACATGGATACATGGATGGATGGGCGAAGGAAGCTATAGCATCCACATTCACATTATTTGGAAACAAATTCTACGATAAGACAGCTCACGACCTCAACTTATTGGACGCCACCGGGCCAGAGGAATTTAATGTAATGAAAACGCTATTTCGGGAATTTAAGGATACACCTCCCAAAGTACCTGCATTAATTTTCACGCTTTAATGATATCTTTTCGTTGATTTCCGATCTTCAGCTACTGGCCCATAGGGCACTTGAACTTGAAAACTTGGTGCGTTCCAGACGAGCGTTTTGGCCAACTCTTCGCCGCGATCTTCGGAGACAGAGAAAGGAGCAACCATTCGCATTCTGGGGCTCCATTCTAGCCCTCTTTTTCGGCATTTGCACGGTGATACAAACCGTTGCCTCTGTTTGGGCGTTGGTAGCTGCTGTCCAAGGCAATAATCCCCAGGCAAGCCAGACGATACCCGGCAACGTGGTGAATGGCATGAGGATTTTGGGGTCGCCGTGGCTAAGTAAGATGCTGTCCTTCACTGGTGCCTGGTGATTTCGCTGACGAACGTGGAATGCTTTTTAACAGCTTGTATGTCTAATGAGCAATTAATAGCCGCAACGAAGGAAAATGCGACTATTTCGCGTCTTCTGCAGATTGGGATTCAGTGATCACCGCGCACAAAATGCCAATGCAGCTCTAGAAAACATTTCAGTGAGTTCTACGGTGTGTCGTTTCGAAAATGGACTTTGAATGATGTCGCCTCTCAGCCCTAATTGTTCGAACTTGGAGAGCGAGTGTCCCTGCTAGAATCCGGATATGTACACTCTATGGGATTATGGGTGTCCATAGTCCGTTAGTTGATTTTGGCGGTTTACGCCGAACAACATTGAGTACCTTGTTTCATTTTCAACCAAGTCATTAATGGATTTCACTGGTAAAAGTCGGTGAGAGTCAGTGGTTGACGAGTTCTGACTTCACCATGCGAGGGCTGCTGGGTTTTTAGATTAAAACTGCACAAACCCAGCCTCAAGTTCCTGTACGATCATTGCTATCCACTTGTACATTCTTTCTGAATAAATCGAGAGGCGAAGGAGATGAGTCCATTTCCTGTGTGAATGACGCGTGAATGCACCACCAAATCCCATATTTGAAAAGTTGGAAGATGGAATTCGGCGTCTTTCGCATCTCTGTCGGTAATCCCACCGTACCAAAAACGTTCACAAGGTGACCTCTCATGAGTTGAGTATAACGCCACCTTGCAAAGACGATTGGAAAGCACCTAGACGTGTTGTACAGCGACGATAGCTTTCGGTTGCCAACGTCAAGGCGATGCCAAGGTGTCCCCAGATGACATTCCACCAGCGCTTGCAATACAGGGCGGCATCATTGTCAAAAAACTAGGCCCGATGCATCTCCAACCATGTCTTCATGTGATCACACTCCAAAGCTCGGGAGATCTCCAGGATCCACAGGACGAGCCATTTCCCTCCACCATCCGCGTTGCGGAGTGCCGCTGACGACCTTGAAGTCTGACCCGAGTAGTTTGGAATGCTCGAGAGCGCGATTCCATTCGTTAGACGGATATCCTTCTCAATCTGACCGCGCTGCCCATCGATACTATGACGAAAACGCGAGGAAAGTGTGTTCCATGCCCGAACTGCCCACACCAGGTGCCATATTTCCAGCCAACGAAACTGCACCATCCCAGATAGCGGTCCGAGTCGGAAAGCTCCGCCAATGTTCTACACCAGATCCTGCACCTCAACCACTCGTCTTTCCATCCTTCCCAACTGGTGCCCTCTCAGAGAACTCGCCCTTCCGTGCACACGGACTTCTGGAGCGTTTGCAATTGGCACGTTATGGTGCAAATATCATAGATGGCGAAGTCACCGTTAGCTTTGCCGATTCTATCGCGTGTTATGTCGGGAATGATTTTGAACGATGCGAGAATATTGTCACACTCATGGACGTATTTTGTCGGTTCTTGGAGTCCCGACGTGGCGTTGGCGAGACTCAAATAACCGCCGTAATTGAGGTGCTTCGTGGCACTTCAGGATGGCCATTTGATTTGGGGGATGACGAGGTATTCGCCTTTGCAAAGCATTCACTATTTAGGCGTCGCAGCATACTGAGAGCTCTCGTTTAGGTGACACAGGCTTGGAACCTTTTGTACCTACTTATCTCTTTCCCCACGGACATTGCCCCAATCACGATGTCGTGTGGTACCATTGAAGAGCAACTACACAAGATATTCCCTCCGACACCACTTCACACAACACCAGTGAAGTTCAAGACAACACTTTCCGATATTTTGAGAGCCGGATTGAAGGTGAAGCCAACGGCATTTTTCTTTGAGCACCTCCAGATCGAAAAGGACGGCAACGACGTAACGGTCAGGCTTATGCGCGCTTCGCCTTTCAGTGCGGGCTTCTATAGATCATACCTGCACAACCGAGCTGCCAAGTGAGCCCGCTTTTTGTCCACAATATCAATGCTCATGCAGATTGAGAAAAGGGCATTACGCATTGAAGGGTGGGTGAAGGAAGTTATAGCATCCACATTCGCATTATTTGGAAACAAATTTTACGATAAAACAGCTCACGACCTGAACTTGTCGGACTCCGCAGGCCCCGAGGAATTTAATATAATGAAAACGCTATTTCGGGAATTTAAGAATACATCCCCCAAGGTACCTACATAATTTTCACCCTTCGGCGATATCCTTCGTTGATTTGAGATCTCCAGCTTCTGGCCCATAGGGCAATTGAGCTTGAAAACTTGGTGCGTTCCAGACGAGCGTTTTGGCCTACTCTTCGCCGCGATCTTCGGAGACAAAGAAAGGAGCAACCATTCGCATTCTGGGGTGCCATTCTCGCCCTCTTTTTCGGCATTTGCACGGTGATACAGACGGTTGCGTCTGTTTGGGCATTAGCAGCTCCCAGTAGCCCCCAGGCAAGCCAGACGATGCCTGGAAACGTGATGAATGGCATGAGGATTTTAGGATCTCCATGGTTGAGTAAGATGCTGTCCTTCATAGGTGCTTAGTGATGCCGCTGACGGATGTGGATGTTCTTAACAGCTTGCATGTCTAGTGAGGAAAACTTGGCCGCAACGAAGGGAAACGCAACTGTCTCGTGTCTTCTGCACATAGGGATTCAGTGATCACCGCACACGAAATGACAATGCAGCTTGAGAAACCATTTCAGTGCATCCTGTTTCTAAAATGGACTTGAATGAACTCGCCTCTCAGCCCGAACAACGGATAATTTAGTTTGAAGAACGAACGTCCCTGCAAGAATCAGAATATGCACAGGCCATCACTGTCGATTTTCCGTTGGTGGATTAGGCGGTTCATTCCAGACAATATGCAGTACCTTGCCAGTGTTTTCATCTTCAAACCAGTGACCAGCGAATTCTCTGGTAAAATCGGTCAGAGTCAATAAATGTCCAGTTCTGACTTCGGTCCACCAATTTTTGGCTGCGAGGTTTCAGATGAAATTGCTCACATTGCTATACACTTGCTCAATCTTTGTGAATAGATTGAGAGGCGGCGAAAACTACGTCAATTGCGAGTGACCGACGATGTTATTTGCGTTACGGACCCTGACTTGCCAAATTTGTCCACACTTCTGCACTCTGGATGATGACTGCACATTGGTCCTTTGATCGCTCATCTATGACTTACAGCCGAGGTGCAAGCTTTTCAATGGTTCTAAGAGCTCTTTCCTCACATTTCAGCTTTTCCGCCTCTCGGGTGCTTGTGCTCGCAAAACTTCGTTTTACAGTAGATCTCGACAGCAAATAGTTCTAATACTTCTATCGACAAGCGGCTTTTTACCACCAGAAACTTGGTGAATTTATGAGGTGCAACCAACCTGTTCCTGCATTTCTAATCCTTGAGGCCTTCTTGACATGAGATGACAAATTTGCAACCATCCGCCTCAATTTTCACTCAGGTCTCGTCAATCGGCTGCCTGCCTGGCGAACGGCTGTTATAAATCTCTTCAAAGAAGTCTTCCTGAAGCGCAACGATCACTTGAACATGGAGGATGGCTCGAGTGGTTCGGAAACGAAATGCGACCGTTTTGGTAAGCACACTCGGTTTTCATCTATATCTCTGCAACAATGGATGATGCTGACAATCGGTCTTTTTCATTGGCTTCTCATACGTATGTCAGAGGTGTTTATTGAAAAATATAGACGATTTCGTCACCAATCAACCTTACGGCATTTACGCGAGAGCCGACTCATTTCCCTCTCTCAAACCCGATATGGGTTGATGACTTTGCCGCACCGTCTGCCCTTCCCCCTCCCCTACCACTGCTTCTCACCCCCCACCTCCTACAGCAGCAAGCACAAAAGTCCTCTTCGCCTTTAGTCGGAGCCAAGAAGCTTCCATGGAGCGAACGACAAGCCAAAGCACAGAAACAGCAAGAGGAGGAGGAAAATCGCGGCAAAGTTGCCTCGTTCTCGGTCGTGCCATCGCCTGGCGTCGTAAAGGAGGCTGGATTCGGTGCTGCGGCTGGTGCACTTGGCACTGCGGCCCTAGCAGCAAGAAATGCTGATGATGAAGAGTCGGAGTGGCAAGAAGAGGCTCCGCCGCCGCTTCTTGTTGTTAAATCAAGACCCGCTTTCGTTGACCATCCAGAATGTGAAGATGAGCAGGAATTTGACGGAGTTGAGGTTGAGGATGCAGTGCCTACCTCCACCCGTAAGATCGTTTGAAACTCTTACTTTTGAATCTACTCACTGTTCATGTAGCCTCCCCCCATCATGTTGCACAGGTCGGTTTCAGTCAGTTATGTCATGAATATGTTTTGGTCTAACAGCGCCATCAGATGGCGGCGCTCAGTGTAGAAGCCGTTGCCCCTCCGGCTCCACTCGGCCGACTGCACCCCCCCCAGCTCCTGCAGTGGAACACAAGGGCAAAGGAGTCTGTGCCGTCGTCCAGTAAGACTACGAGGCCACCGAAGAGAATGAAATGAACCTCACTGACGGTGAAGTCATTGAGCAAGTCGAACAAATCGATAAAGGTAATTGCAACGTAAATTTGTCAATTTCATTTGCCGAATATTATTTCATTAAATTAGGATGGTGGTCTGGTGTCGATGCAAACGGTACCAAGATCGTTTTATTCCCAGGTGAGCAGTCCTCACATAATTTTTGCATAGCATCGTCGTTAACGAATTTCATTAGCAAACTACGTCGAAGTAGTCAACCAGCTCGAAGCAGGAGCCGAACCTGCTCCACCCCCACCCCCACTGCCTCCATCGGTAGGTGCTTTTACGTCCTTGTGTTTCGTGCTCTCATATTCATTTTTGTCAGCGTCTACCTTCCCCTGCCCCTCCCGCGCCGCCTCGACCAACTACACCAGAACAAGCAACTGCCGACGAAGGCGTCTGTGCTATCGCTGTTTACGAGTACGTTTCTCCTTTACGTTTCAGTTCCATGTTTGATGTGACTCGTGGTTGCTGCGTAGCAACGATGCTGCAGAGGACAATAAGATGTCGTTCCGCGAAGTGACAGGATCACCGAGATTGAGGCGGTGTCTGATAGAGGTGGTTGATCATGACACCGACGAAACACTATTGTCTTTGCAAGATAACCCCAAAGACGAAAACGTTAGACGGTTGAAACCATCAGCTTTGTTCTCATCGTTCGTCTTACGGAATGCGGACGACCCGGTCGACGAGGGCAAAGATGAGTATTTGAAATCCTTAACTGAGTAAATGAGCATATCTGCTGAGGTGCTGTAACGTCAAGTTTTTTGTTACTTTCGCTTGATATTTTTTACGAATATTCAGGTGCATCGTGTTGAGGAACTTGGAGATCGACGATGGAAGATCGAGATCGATGGCTATTTGTACGACCAAACTAAGCCATTTGGTCATATAATTTGGACGAAAATGTGTTAGCTATTGGTTCTAATCAACGAAATCTATGGGCGTCTTGCTAATGCCGTTATAATGACAGATACTACATGTAAAGATCGCTGGACAACTTAGAAAGCGCGTAGACGTACTGCTCTTCCATGTTTTGTTCGACGCTCGCATTGTACAGTCCCCGCAGGCATCGTATGGGTCTTCTTTATCTTACAACGACGTTGATTTTCGATCCTAGTTTGTTCTAGCGATCGTGATGACCCTTACTGTTGACGACAGCAAGGTGATGCCAAGATAACCTTTGGTGACATTTCATCAGCGCTTGCAATACTGGGCGGCAATCGATAATGTCGCCAAAGTCAGGCCGCCCGCGAGATATAAAGTCCTTTTTTGTTTCCAACCATGTCTTCCTTCAATTAGACTCCAAAGCTCGGGAGATCTTGTTTGTTACAGAGGAGACACAGGACGCGCAGTTTCTTTCGCCAAACTGCGTGGCGACTGCCTTGAAGTCAGGTCCCACTAGTTGGGGCTCGAAAGCGCCGTCCCATTCTTCTGACGCCTATCCTCCTCCATCTGGGCCAGTCTGCATGTCCTGTCGATAACACGACGGAGTCGCAGTAAATGTGTTTGATGCCCGAACAGGATGTCATAAGTCCCGGTCACGAACCTGAACTTGAACCCTTTCCGCTAAAGGTCGAGCACCCTAGTTCTATTACTGATTCTGCATCCCAATCACACGTCTCTTCTTCTTTCCCAACTGACACCCTCTCGGAGAATTCGCCATTCCGTGACCACAAACTCTTGGAGCGTTTGCAATTGGCCCGCTACGGTGCAAATATTATAGATGGCGAGGTCGCTGCTACTTTTGCCGATTCGATTGCGTGCTACGTCGGGAATGATTATCGACGATGCGAGAATTTTGTGGTACAGGTGGACGTGTTGTGTCGGTTCTTGGAGTCTCGTCAGGGCATTGGCGAAACTCGTATAGTCGACGTAATTGGAGTGCTCCGTGACGCTCCAGGATGGCCGTATGATTTGGAGTGTGATAAGGTATTCGCTGTCGCAAAGCATTCATTATTCGTAGGTCACATTATACTGAGCGCTCTCTGTTAGGTGCTACAGGCTTGGAGCTTTTTGTACTTCCTTATTTCTTTGCCGGTGGACACCGTCCCAATTACGATGTCGTGTAATACCGTTGAAGAGCAGATTCGTACGATATTCCCTCCAACACTACCTCAAGCGACACCGCTGAATTTCAAGACCACACTTTCTGACATTTTGAGAGCCGGATTGAAGGTTAAACCAACGGCTTTTTGCTTTGAGCACCTCCAGATCGAGAAGGACGGCAACGACGTAACAGTCATGCTTATGCGGGCTTCGCCTTTCAGTGCAGGTTTCTATCGATCATACCTCCACAATAGGGCTGCCAGGTGAGGCAAATTTCTTTTCACTTTTCTTGATCCTCATGCAGATTGAAAAGGGCATTACACGTCGAAGGATGGGTGAAGGAAGTTATAGCATCAACGTTCGCACTATTCGGGAACAAATTTTACGACAAGGCAGCTCATGATCTCAACTTATTGGACTCTGGCGGGCCTGAGGAGTTCAATGTGATGAAAACGCTTTTTCGTGAATTTAAGAATACACCACCCAAGGTATCTAACACCAAATTCCACCCTTCTATGATATCATTTCGTTGATTGCAGATCCCCAGCTTCTGGCGCATAGAGCAATAGAACTTGAAAAATTGGTGCATTCCAGACGAGCATTCTGGCCGACTCTTCGCCGCGACCTTCGGAGGCAGAGAAAGGAGCAACCATTGGCATTCTGGGGCTCCATTCTTGCCCTCTTTTTCGGCATTTGCACGGTGATACAGACCGTTGCCTCTGTTTGGGCGTTGGTAGCTGCTGTCCAAGGCAATAATCCCCAGGCAAGCCAGACGATACCCGGAAACGTGGTAAATGGCATGAGGATTTTAGGATCGCCATGGTTGAGTAAGATGCTGTCCTTCATAAGTGCCTAGTGATGCCGCTGACGAACGTGGATGGTCTTAACAGCTTGTATGTCGAACGAGCAGCTCTCAGCTGCAACGAATGAAAATGCAACTATTTCGTGTCTTCTGCAGATTGGGATTCAGTGATCACCGTACACAAAATGTCGATGCAACTTCATCATTTCAGTGCGTCCTGTGTCGTTTCGAAAATGGACTTGATCTCTTGGCCCGAACAATGTATAATGTTAACTTGTCGAGCGGACGTTCGTGATTGAATCAGAATTTTGTACAGGCTGTAGGATTATAGATGTCGATTTTCAGTTGGTTTCAAGTCGGTTCATACTGGACAATGTACACTTTCAAACCCAGCGTTTGGTGGACTACCGTAGCCCTGTACGGCCATTGTTATTCACTTGCTCATTCATTCTGAATAGATTGAGAGGCGGGGAAGGTTCCTATTTGAGTTACGAAACTTACGATCATCAATTGCAAATTACAAGTTGGAAGATGGAATTCGGTGTTTTTACATCTCCTTCGGCAAACCCACCATGCCAGAACGTTCACTAGGTGGCCTCTTTGAGTATTCTTGCCTCAAGATGAAGATGAAACATGTAGCAGAGACACAGTTGCCATTTGGGCATCCGGCGTTCGACGGATCACATGCCCAATCGCCGTACTCAAGGTCACTCAAAAATTAGAACGGACAACTCCACACATAGACGGGAAACCAACTGGACAATTACATACTGTATAAAGCCAACGGCTTCTATTACTACATGTAAAGGAGCACCGCGTCTTAGTACTTAGATTACTTGCGGCGGTATATAAATTCGGATTCAAAAAAAAAAAAAAAAAAAAAAAAAAAAAAAGACGGATCACATGGGAGTCTCAGTGTCAGACTTGCCAGGGTGATCGGAGGCTAGTACATAAAGGATGCATCCTCGGCGCACATTGTCATGTCAGCCTCGTTCACAATGCCTCCTCCCGGTGTGCTATTCCTGCTCGGTGTTCTCCCTCCAATTTCTCTAGCTGCCATCGCCGTTTATGTCACAACTCATCTTCTGCGATCATATTTCGAAATCTATGTTCCAGCTGCCGTGTCTATCCTCACCTTCTTGCTCTTATATCCGTCGTACAAGGCAGCGGCCATAGCGTGGGACGTACACTCGCAAAAACGCGAAGCTGCTGCGATGGGAGCTGTTGAGGTGCCGTTATGGGAGGCGAAGTGGCCTGGAGGGTTGGATTTGCTTCTCCTTATTGCGAAGAAAATAGAGAATGGATATCCAGGTATTTGCTGAACTCCTTTCTTTCCGGAAAGTTGGGTCGTGATTCTTGCCTAGGCGAGGTATTCAATTGGCCTCTGCAGCATGTTGGCCAAATTTTCAGATTCAGAGCGTTCTGGGTCAACCAAATCTTTACGAGTGATCCGGAACATATGAAGGCACATCACTTCTTTTCGTGGAATTGCAATCACATTGATAGTGACACCGTATTAACAGACTATACTCGCTATCGACTTCAATAAATTCGAGAAAGGTGAGCTTTCCTAATTACGGGATATTGTTTCTGAATTTCTGAATTGTATTATAGGGAAATGGTTCACTGAGACGTTATCGGCCATGCTTGGGACGGGCGTTCTCAACTCGGACGGTGAATACATCATTTGCCATCATCTCTTCTTACCCTAAATGTCGCATGCTTAGGGGAAATGTGGAAGTGAATATTTGTCCTTTGTTGAATAACTTTGAATGCGCTTTGACGCATGGCCAGATTCCACCGCACGATGACAAGACCTTTCTTCACCCGTGATCGCACGAGCCATTTCGACATCTTCGAGCGCCACTCTGATGAGGCGATCCTGCAAATGACGACGCGGTTGAATGAGGACTGTGCTATCGACTTCCAGGTTCGGACTCTCTAGCCATCCACCACCATCATACATTAGTCGTGCTAACTTACATGCAATTACCAGGATGTTATATGGCGATTCACTCTCGACTCAGCGACGGAATTCCTCTTCGGCTCCTGCGTCCACTCCCTGTCCGACGGCTTGCCCTACCCACATTTCCACCCGAAGTCCAAAAGTGCGTCATCCGATAACGATAACAGGAGCTTAAGCTTTGCGAGCGCACTGGAAGAAGCGATGTACGTCGTCTCGCGGCGTGCGCGAATCGGTCCTATATGGCCGTTATTAGAGATATTCAATGATAAGTCGAGGAGGTCGATGAAGGTTATTGAGAGGTTCCTTGATCCTATCATTCGGCATGCTTTGGAGAGGAAGAGGTTGATGGTTGGTGACGGGGAGGGGAGGGAAAAGAGTGGTGAGATTGGGGATGATGAGACGTTGTTGGATCACCTGGTGAAGTCAACTGAAGGTGATATATTCGTACTCTGCTTGCGTTTTTATTCAAGATCGGCTAAATGTGGACGATTGTTAGATATGTCGATTTTGAAGGACGAGGTTATAAACATGATGATTGCGGGACGAGACACCGTACGCTTTCCACATCCAACTCACTAATGACAATAACTTATCTAAAAAACATTACAGACTGCAACTACATTAACATACGCATTTTATTTCCTCGCGCTGCACCCACACGTGCTCGAGCGTCTTCGCGGTGAGATTCTAGCGAATGTCGGTCACTCGCGCCGCCCTACGTTTGATGATATCCGGGAGATGAAGTACCTCCGAGCCGTTATTAATGGTATGTTCTGATATTTTCGAAAATACACGTGTTGATTTATTTATTTGATTACGTGGATATTCAGAGACGCTGAGGTTGTTCCCTCCTGTGTGAGTTAGCCTTTCAAATTTATTGTGTGTATAACTGAATTAAGAGTACAATTCAGCCCGTTCAATTTAAGGTATATAATGTCAAACTTGAGAGTTTAGATTACGATAATAAGATTAACTCTTCTTCCACGATATTCAGAACGTCGATAAACGCCACGACACTTCCTGCACTCAAACCCGGTGCAAAGCCATTCTACATTCCCGCACTTACGAAGTACGCCTATTTCTTTTTTCCATTCGTTCTCACGTTGACCCTCATCATCACCACCACTATGCAGTGTTACATACAGCGTTTTCACCATGCATCGGAGAACGGACCTCTGGGGACCAGATGGTGTGTCCCTTTATATATTATTTCCGCAGCCTCTTTTTTGACATCACATGAAAAATTCCTCAGCGCAAGAATTTGACCCCGACCGATTCATCGACTCTAGGCTGAACAAATACCTCACGCCGAATCCAGCCATATTCCAGCCTTTCAGCATAGGTCCACGAATTTGCCTTGGACAGCAGGTCCGATTCGTTTCTAAGTTTCCAAAAATATTCATCATTTCTAATCTGGAATCATTGATTTACAGTTCGCGTACAACGAAGCGTCCTTCATGCTCGTTCGCCTTCTGCAGCGATTCGACGGGATCACGCTCGACAGCGCTGCACAACCGCCTGATTCGCGTCCCCCGCCGGAGTGGGTTCTCGCGGAAGGTCGTCAGGCGAAGGAGCAAGTTTGGCCGAAATCGCATATTACTATGTATTCGCATGTGCGTTTTCTTCACCTTTCTTTTGAGAGGAGTGGGTTTTCTGACTGTGAATTTTAGAAGGGGTTGTGGCTTAGATTGCGTGCTGCGAGTAGGGAGAATGAGCCGTAGCAACTCGTATTTGGCGTTTATTTTCAGATTTCTATATTCTTCACAAATGTTCTGTCCAATCCAAGCATTCCACAAACTAAATACTTATATGCTGAGCTCGATTTGCTATGTGATCGGTCAAATTGCAGGGACATTGATTCGCCTTGAACGCCACCGTGACATTTCGTAATGTAATCAGTGAAGATTGCGGAAGCAGGGCGCCTAGTCACTTGTCATTCCCCGTATCTCATCCACATCTTATCGTGTACGCATAGAAGTGCGAGTGGCAGTCGAACGTGATGCATCTGGCTCTCCAGCTCCCCGACATCCTACCATGCGTCCTGAAGCATTGTGATCGAGTCAGCATTGCAAACGTGGCTGCGGTGTGCAAGGCTTGGTCGGATACCGCGAACAATGCGCTGTGGAAACAAGTCAGCTCGCTGTGGACGCTCATACAGCTTTTGGGACCAATGGAGTTTGGAGAGAATGGGCTGGTGAGTTCATTTTTGCTGGTAGTCTATGTTATGCATCATAGACCGCTCAGGCGGTGAAACTGACCAAGCGCTTGTTGTACACTTACGCAGCTGTTCACGCATCCATTTGCTGCGAAGGACTGGGCTCGATTTCAACATCATGCAAAGCGTATTCATTCCATTGATTACGACTGGATGTTGAAAGGACACCGCGAGCTGTCGCCGGATGTCTTTGTCATTCTCGCAGCTACTCGACCAGTTCTCGACCTCACCCCGAACCTACGTCGACTCTTCTGGCATGTCGATACGGATATTTGCTTCGCGCATGCGCTTTTATTCATCTCGCCTCATCTCGAGACGTTGCACCTCTGTCTGCACCCTGTGGTGACGATTGCCACGTTCAAAGACTTTCTCGCCGATCTCCCCAGGTTATGCCCGAAGCTAAAACGGCTACACCTCGATTTCGACGTTGCGACATCAGCGCTTGAACCAGTCTTAAGTACTGCACTGGCTGCCCTCGCGCATCTCGAAGAACTCAACGTCTCAGCATTCGGCATCACTTCGTCAGTCCTACGTGCGGTATCTTCTCATCGACACCTTAAGAAGATATCGGCGCGCCCGTTCTGGGGTGCACGCTTCCACGGCAACGTCGACGACGTGAAATCGATTGACGTAGCCGACCTCCCAATCGATGCCTTCCCCCATCTTCGCGACCTCGACTTGGATGGACTATTCTCCGTCGTTCAGAACGTCTTGGTGCAGCCGTGTATTCCACACGCCTGGCTCACCCGCCTCTTCATTTCGGCGAGCGAAGAGGAGCCGCTGGAGACATTGAGAACACTCATCGTGACTATCGCAGCATCGTTCCCTGCGCTCGACTTCCTCGGCATTACGTATCTCCTCAAGCCTTCGCCATCGCCTGCTGCGGGGAACGATCCAGCAGCGATAGGGCTGAATATCGGGAATGGCAATATCATGCCTGGTGTTGGCGGGCCAGCGAACCCAGTGCCCGCAGCTGCGAACACGCCAGCAACCCCTCCTCCACCAAGACCTGCCCCGCGTATCTCCTTCGCCATACTGCGGCCACTACTCTCGCTTCAGCTGAAGACACTCCTCCTGATGCACTCACACCCATTACTCATCACACCTGCTGATATTCTCGAGATGGGTAAAGCATGGGGACCACCCGCCGTTGATCCCACATCTAACAAGCCAGCGCGTCCACATCTTCGCCACCTCCGTCTCTCACCCGATCCCGTATACGCACCAAACGAGAAAGCCGAAACCGAACTCGGCCTCGAGATCTTAGAGGACTTCGCATTGGCGCTACCCGCACTCGAGCACCTCGAAATATACCTCGACGTCTCGCGCGGCGAATACGCCATGGCTCCCATCGAGCCGCCGAGCCCTGCGCCGTCCAACGCCATCTCGCCAGCCATATTCTCACCACCAAACCTCCGCACACTTCCCCGTCCGAAAACGACATTCAAAGCCCTCCGGATCCTCGACGTCGGCACGTCCCCGATCAACCTCAACCCCGAGAGCTACGGCGCCGTCGCGCGATACCTCGCGCTGCTCGTCCCCGACGCGAATATGGCGCTTGCGTTCCAGCCGGGGTGGGCGATGACGTGGGCTGGCGTCTCGCAGGATGCGGACGTGGAGTTCCAGGCGCCACGGCGCGCGTGCTGGGCGCGTGTGGGTGAGATGCACAGGGAATTGTGTTTGGCTGCGAAGGAGAGTGAGAAGGAAAAGGAAAAGGAACGCGATTCTGAGAAGCGGATCGCGAAGCAGGCTGAAAGTATGGATGAGAGAATCAAGAAATTGGAAGAGGAGATACGGATGTTGAAACTTGCGACGAGTTTCGAGGTGAGCTTCGTCATATTGTGTGATGCAATTTTCTCAAACACTGATTTTCATCATTCTTAGACAGCCGAAGTACCAACGGCGATACCAGCGGCGACATGAACGGCGCCAGGGGATATATTTATTCCCGAGACAAGGCTGAAAATCGCCGAGAATCTCTTTGAGGTTGAGGCATAGCCATCGCATCGCGGCTTACCAACCGCCGCAAAGTATGACCTATCCAATATTTCAAGAAGAGGACTGCAACACCTCTGGACTCCGCAGTGATTCGTTTGAGCGGACTGCGTCGGTTTGATCATGCTCTGTGGTTGCACAGACGGCCTTGCGCATACCTCTCAGAAGATATATCTATACACGAAACATCTTGCTATGGCATACCAATGGTTATGGTGGAGGATCTTTCGTTAAATATATGATGGTGGCAGTATGCCTTTACCCGGTGTTTGAGAGCAGGTGGAGGCACAGTGGGATCTTAATTAATACTTGGGAATATTTATATGTTTTGTGTGTCATGCGCAAGGAAACATGTATTTCATTTCTTTCGGTAACATCTAGGAAATTAAATCCAGGGAATACGGGCAAGATGGATGAGCGTATGGCGTCTCTGATGTTGAAGTCGTCTACGATGGTGTCCCAGCTGGGGTTCACTTAGATGTCGAATTTGCGATGTAGGGTGCGCAGACGTCCGGATTGTTGAGTACGCTTGGGTCTTTCGTCAGATATCCACGATTGACACCTTCGAAGTACGACCTGCACATATGCAACGAAACCAATTCATGATTCAGAGTTTACCAAGATAATGTACTTATCAAACATACCATTGTCGTGGGTACGAGCCGGCGGCTGCAGACATCTCGAACTTGAAGTTCCAGAACTATAATTGTAAAATCGTGAGTCATTTCTCCCCTTCGACGGAACTAAAGATGGAGAAATTTTGATCGTACCAGCCAGCCACCGCTTTGGCTATAAGCAAGCTTCTGTGCGTCCGCCCACATGCTGAGGAAGCTGTCGGTTGCGCTAAATTGAGTTGGAAGACCCCACTCCCCGAATATTAACGGGCTATTGTTATATGCAGCATCGCTTTGAACTCGGTTGAGGTCTGCGTAAAGTGTTTCTAGTCAGGTTTTTACGCCGACACGGAAATTAGAATGACGTACTGCATATACTCTGCATGTATGCTTGTGGATTGGCAGCAGCAACACCCTGGAATTACTCGTGAGTGTGGTGAATATGCACTGAGGTAGGTTTCTGTACCCCAAATCTGTAGCAACATTGTGAGTTGTCGATTATCAGTTCTACGAAACTGTGCGCACGAGTAATAAAGATGATTATCATAGAGGGCTTTCCCGTTCGCGGAATCGGCGGGATTCGCTGGACTATTTCCGTACTGCCAATTACGGTCCATAAACCTAGGCGAATATCAAACATAATACCACGAGAGAATGCACTGTACATACATCGTCGTTAGTGGAGAACGGTTTGGTCGTGTACCACTGGTAAGCACTGATTGGACTCCAGTCTGGGTGACAGCGAACTGCAGCATCGGAATCGCATCCTTGATAACGGATGCCACTTCGGCGTTGACTCCAGACATGGTCATGGCTGAGGTTAAGGCTGCGGTGACGTTCGCGTTGTATGCTGAGAGACCGTTGCCGTTCGTGATGCCGAGCGCAGCCTCGACTGTGCGGACGACCTGAACAAAGTTGGAATAAACTATACGTGTGTTGTGGACATATAAGCTGAACTGGTAAGAAATCATAGCATTTCACGTACATGTCGAAAGACCAGGAGTCTGGGCGCTATTCATTATGGGTTCATTGACCGCTTCGATGGCGAAGACGTTGCTGAAATCCGGGTCGAGGTGGGATAGTGCAGTCATAACGGCGGACCATATCAGAGCTCGGTGGTAGTTGTAGTCAGTCTGAGGTGAGTGGTGGATTAGTGGTCGAGTTTGAATTTGTAGAGGGAAAATTCGAACATAAAATTCGACATCCTGGGTGCACCTAATATGTGCATGGTGTGAGGGATGGAAACACATGTATATTCGCACAGTTCATCACCGTCCAGTAAACGACTGTCCTGGATCTTGAACGCCAGGAAGTGCATGATGGTCCAGTATCGCCCCAATGCCAGCTGCGTTGAGCTGCCTTAATCCCCGTTTCTGTAGATAAGTATATCACTTCTATTCCATATCAACACAATTCAAAAACAAATCTTACGAGCTGCTTCATCCCGCCGCGAGGGTAGAATTCTGACGCCCGGTTCACCAGTGGCTCTACGAGCCAATATCCGAGCTAAAGAGAAGATTGATACTCACCGTAAAATCGAAGAATTATTGACATACCGGAATGCGGACAGCGTTTATCCCAAGTCCAACAAGCTGATCCACATCGCTTTGGGCAAACCAGCTTGACCTAAGCGAGATATTAGCCAATCACATATCCCCCCTACGCAGATATCTTCTATTACAAACCAATGCTGGTTAAATTTACTATCTGCGGTATTGGGGTATGCTTTCGCAAACGCACTGTGAGGGATATTTAACCATTTGTGGTGAAATGTTCAGTAGCAAGGAGACGTACAATTCGGAAGCAATGCATGTGGAGCAATCACTGCAACTCTGTCCACCCATGGATAACCATTCATTGGGAACCATCCAGGGCTAGCATAACATGGACCAATTATTTTCTGCCTTCGATCAGAAGGAAGGTTGATTACTTCGAGGACGAGCCAGGAACCTGACAAAAATCGAAGATTATAAGAAAGGACTTGTATCTAGATTTTGCTTCTGTTACTCACCCAGATTTACTCCATATATTTTTGTGCCAAACCCCAGATCGCTATATTGGTAAGTAACCGAAAACGCGGTTGAAGCTAGTAGGGATAGAACTACAGAAAGCGATCCAAATTGCAGCATGGTCGATAATTCCGAACGGACTGGCCAAAGGAGTGGAATGCGCAGGATTGCGCGAGTTGAGTTTTATGCAAAGGAACGAAGTGGTCAGCTGGACGCTTTTTGCTCGGAGTCAAGTCGAGGTCTTCGAGAACCAAGAAGTGCGAGAGTAAGTGGACAACAAGTTCTTAAATACATCGCAAGACACTCGAAGCACCAGCACCGTAATTGACAGTGCCGTCACGCGAGACGTTCGGCAGCTAAATCGCAGAGGAGCCGAACATCTGTGTCAACATACGCGATGTCGCAATTACCCAGATGAACAAATAATATCCCATACAGTACCGTCGGGCTTGTGGACAAAGAAGTAGGGGGCATAGGATGAAGGAAAGAAAGCCCTAAAAGCAAAGTTTCCGACTTGGGAAGACTACTGGCATTTGCTCAGGTGGTACGAGCATTTCCATAGCAGAAGGTTTCGACGTTTGAACTTCCATCTGCAGATCTCCGATATTCAAGCAAGCAACAGTACGTGTAAGATGTTCGAGTGATCGCCATTTGCCCTAACATGCCTGTGAGGGAGACTCGCTGTCCAGACGCCTAGAAGGCCTTGGCTGTCCGTGACTTTTTGATTTGAGCGATACTGCGGAGATAAACTCGCTGACTCGGAATCGATCCAGCAGATGGCAGAACTCAGCTCTGTGGGCTAGTGGTAGTTTAGTAAGGAGTTGCTGTTGCTGTTGCTGCACTGATGCGTAACGGAAGTTCCCGGTATACAGGCAGCTCTCTAATAATACATGCGTTCGAGCAAGTCCGATGAACCTTCACATACATTACTAGGCAATAGCGCAAGGATCGTCAACCTCGGATAAATGCCAAAAATGATCAGCGATCTGCACTCGGAGTCGTTACGTTGGCTGAATATATGCACTCGTCCAAGTGCCGATTTCGTGTGCCAGAACCTTGTCTGACGAACGACGAAGCGGCGCGATTCATGCGCGTTTAACAGCTGACCTGGCAGGTGATCCAGTTCTCGGGAGGGCGGGCAGGCAGAGGAGTGAGGAATCGGGAAATGACTAGCCTTTCACCAGAAGAAATCCGAACGGAAGACTTTGAGTGACATGAACGCATTGCGCAACCTGTCGCGCATCAAGGATGAGTGAAAAATCAATTCATGCAATGCACGCAAGTCATCAAACAAGTGCTTTTCCGAGAGTGCAATTATCGCTTTGCATTTTGGGGGTGAACGAGAAATACTACACAATTGCCTTTCGTCTAGGAGCCGGTCGGCCCCGTTTTCTTTTCTTCCCCTCTGCGAACGCATTCGCGCTCTTGAGATCTCGTCCCAACAGATCTTCATTCTTAACCTGGTATATCCGGACCTATTTAAAATGAGTCGTAAGCGGAAGGGAGGGAGCATTGTTATAAAAATATGGCTTACGATCCAATTTTCGGAAGTGAAGGCTTCCTCTGTAATGTCTATTAGAATATGTTTGGATTTTTTTAAATTTCATTTGACGACGAACCGAGATAATCGAGGGTCGGGCCTTGGCTCGGCATTGTCTGACCACGTACTCTATCTACAGCTTGCTGTCCTTGGAACAACTCCGCGAACCTTCCGAAATCGTCAGAAAACCGCAACCAAAAAATTGACGTGGTGGCATACCTATAATACGACATCTTGTACATCAGGCTGTTCTTCATGGCGTCGGATGCCTGGGCGTCAACCTTGTACTCTCCACGCGGCGTGAAATAGTTCGGCTCCTGGATCTCGTCCGGCCACACGCCCTGCGCGATACGAACCATCCATAAGAACTTGTTGATGTCGTCACCCGAATACCCCAGGAGGCCGCCGAAGATGACGAGCACGTAGTCGACATCGTGTTTTCGCAGGATGGGGTATGCGACCTCTTCAGAGCTCGACATGGCCTTTCCGACCGTTGCGATGTGCGCTGAAAAAACAATCCAATTCAGTCAGGTCATGTGAGCGAAATGAAAAGAAGGGATGTGGAGCTCACTGTTGTTCCAGGTGTTGTTGTCCACTAGTGTCGGGCGATCTGCCATTCCGGCAATCTGGTACCCGTAGTCCCACCAGCTCATAACCACCGCCGTCTCAGGTGTGTTCTGTCGCAGCCAATAGTACGCCTCACGGAAGTCGTCTATGATATGCTGACTCCCATCTTGCCCGCGAGACGCAAGAACGACAGACGGCGACGAGTACGCGTTCGACGTCACCCATGTGCAGTGCATAACGAACATCAGCAGCATGAAGAACGCGTTCCCGCCGACCATGAAACGCGTGTCGAGTCCGAAAATTCCTCGCTCCGTTTTGGCGCCACCTTTAGCGGAGCTCGTGGATCCGCCGGGGATGATCTCAGACATGATCGACTCAATTGATGAGGGAGGAGGCGGAGCGCTTTTCTTCGACTTTTTCGACGCGGGTTTCGGGCTGTCATGGCTAGCTACGCTGGCGGTGTCCGGCGACGCCGTACCGCTGGCATTTTCGCTATCGACTTTGCTGTCGTCGGTTGGTTCGGCAGGGTTGATGTACCGCTCGAGGAGCGACGAAAACGCGATGGCGGACGCGACGCACACGACGGGTGTCAACGTGAGCATGAGACGAACCATCACGCCTGCGAAGTAGCTCGCCATGACGGCGTAGATGACGACGAAGACGTGCTCGTCCCGCAGCTCGGTGAAGCAGAGGAAGACGCCGGCGGGGAAGAGGAAGATGAGGAAGTGGAGGTCCATGAAGAAGGATGGCCAGGCGGTCGGTTGGTGCTCGCTGACGGATGCGATGATTGGGATATATCTTCGAGACATGTCAGTTAGTGATGAGAAATTTGATGTGGAAATGGAAAGTTACTTTTTGGCGTAGCCGGTATCCCAGAGCGAGTAGAAGCGGCCAGTCCAAGGTGCGATCCAGCCTTTCATAGTCAGCACGCCAAATACTGCAGCACCTAGCACGCCGACAGCCACCAAGGACACTCGTAATAATGTTTGGAATTGCCTTGACGAGACGTGCGACCGCACAAGGTCCGTAAAAGCGACAAGTTGAAGCAACCCAAACACGCCTGGAAGAGGATTAAATAAATGAGATTTGGGATCGTCCTCAACAGCACTTACCGAGAGCTCCCATATGCTCGCTAGTGCGAACGGGTTGGAAACCGACGAAGGGAACCTGCATGCTGGCGAGGGTTCCAACAGCGTACCAGGACGAATATGCGACGTAAAGACGGTTGCTGAAGCGGCCCATGAGGATAAGTACCAATGCGTGGAGAGGAATCATGTTCGTAATGAACGCATAACCACCTGAGTGAATGAGTGTTTCAATAATCAACTCAACGCAAGATTTGTAACAAGCATACCCCATGCTGCCACCATGTAGAAGTAGAATATCGCAGTTATGGTCCCGAAGAACGCGCTTCCTTGCTTTAGAGCCTTTATCCATGTGTAGAATGTGAACATGAGGATGAAAATGGCGATCGCCTCGTTATCATACGATCCTGCGACGGAACGGGAGATGTATCCAGGAGCTATGCCAATGAAAATGGCTGCGAGGAGGCCGGCGCTCTCATCCTTCATTTCTTTGGTAAACCTAAGTGTGGGATTAGCATCCGCGGAAATTCACACGTGTGTCGACAACATACATGTATGTAGCCCATGCAGTAAGAGCGCTAAACCCAGGAGCAAGTAGTACACAGACATTTCGGATGTCAACGGGAAGATTGAGAGCGTGGAGGAAGTTGTAGATGACACCGCTGGTAGCCATCAAACCAGGGTAGATTGTACCACCAACGACGCGGCCGAGCGGATACCATGCAGTAGGGTCAAACCAATTCCAGAATTCCTACATGAGAATGTTGAGTTACGAAGAGCAAATACGACTGGTGTGTGATATACGAACGTAGAATCCTTTTGACGCCAAAACTCTTGTTGCACGACTGCGGAACCATCAGCGTTGCTTCGAACGGCATACAACCAACTCACTAATTGAACCATGGGTCGCTTGAGTAAAATTCAGTACCTTGCCACGAATACAGACGATGGGCGACTTACAACTCGTGGATAATACTTTCGAAATTGACGACAGCAAACAAACGAGAAGAAATAGCAGCACCAGAAATGAGAATCAAAGCAACAATGCGTAAGAGAGAGGCTATGTTTGCCACCGTTGACGGGGACAAGTTTGAAGGGAGTGAGTATGCGACCGCCATGGTCGTCGACGTTGTGGAATGCAGCGACGACGTGTCCGAGTTGTAAATAGCAGTATTAGTCAGCAAATATATTTTTGGCTTTGTCTAAACTCTAAATTTCAGGCCGTCAACACAACTTCATTATGTCTGCCACAGAGCTTTCTGGTTCTATCGTACTTGGAAAGAGAAAGCGTGTTCAGAGGGCTCCGGAACTGGTGCTTCATTTGTCTGGAGGCAGCCGCTCAAGCTCACCAGCCTTCACCACCTCAGAACACGAAGCTGGTGAATCTGACCATGTATCTGGTATTGGTTCGTCTTCCAAGTCGCGAGGTCCCATCATTGTAAATGGGAAACTGGTTTGCGGTGACCAAAAACGTTATCGCTGTATATTCGCTGGATGCAACAAGGCGTACAAGAAACCGTCCAGACTCCAAGAGCATGAACGATCACATACCGGAGAGGTGCGTTATTACAACATTTGATTGAAGTTACCTTAATTCATATTTGTTCAGCGACCTTTTGTCTGCTCGACGTGTTCGAAGTCCTATCTGCGTGAAAGCCACTTGCAGGCTCACGTCCGCACACACATGCCTGCATCCGCACGACCGTTAGTCTGCCAAGTCGACGGGTGTGAAAAGAGGTTCTGGACCAATCAACACTTGAAGTTCCACGAAAAGTTGCATTTTGATGAAAAGCCTTTCAAGGTTCGTCTTCTACGAATCGCGTTTTGAACATTCACCGACATCTTCATGAAATTAGTGCACGCACGCCGAATGCGAGCGTTCTTATTCCAAGCAAAGTCAATTACGGGCCCACATCGCATCTGTGCACTGTCCGCCTGGCACCAAATCGTTTCGATGCGAACATAGCAACTGCGAAAAGAGCTTTGCAACAAGTCAGAAACTTCGGGCTCACGTCAAAACGCATGACGGTACGTCGCCGTGTTTACTCCTTCTTCTTAAGATACTCTCACTAATTTTATTCCTACAATAGAAAAGCGATACACATGTGTCCATCCTTCATGCACACAGACCACCGAACTGATGTACTTCGGCACATGGTCCGCCTTGCAATCGCACAACCGCAAGGCACACCCCGCGACATGTCCTTACGCGGCGTGCAGTGGGCGCACATTCTCCGCACAGAAGGGTCTGCGTGCGCACCTTAAGATTCACGAGCAGCGGGAGATTGAGGATGCGTTATTGTTGCGGGGTGATGGGGAGGATTGTGAGGATGGAGATGATGTGGGGAGGGAAAGGAAGCGGAGGAGGGGTGGGGAGGTTGGGAGGGATTGGATGTGCGATGTTGCTGGGTGCGAGAAGGACTTCAAGTCGGTTAGTATCAGTCTCTTATATTCTATTGCACACGAATACTAATTCTAATTTTCTTCTTTTCAGAACAAAGCGCTAATGACGCACCAGAAAGTCACGCACCTCCAGCGTCGCGACTTCGTCTGCACACACATCGGCGAAGACGGCGCGTGCGGGCTCGCGTTCGGATATAAACACCTACTCCAGCGCCATGTTGCGAAAATGCACGCTCACCAATCCACTGACGACGATCCTGCAGCAATCGTAGGAGGAGTAGAAGAAGGACATCAGTACAGCGCAATAGACGTACTCACGGGCAAGGCGTACGCCGATCGAGCGAGCGCTACGGTGGCTACGGGCCGCTCTGTGCGCTGCCCGTTCCCTGACCTCTCTGCGCCTTTAGTGTCGACTGGTCGGATGCACGGGCATGAGACGGAGGCCACAGAGGGTGGTGCGCGCGAACGGACGTGCGAATACGCGTTCACTCGTGCTTACGATTTCAGGAGACATCTCGCAGCTGCGCATAATGTGGATGTGGGCAAGGAGGATGTGGAGAAGTGGGTTCTCGGTCGGAAATAGATATCAATGGATCTTACTCTTTATTTTGACTTGATTTAATAACGAACATGGATCCCCTCTGGCATGCAATGGCCAGTGGCCTTGACCAATACTGTAGGAGGAGATGGATCAGTAGATTTGGACATTCAGGAATATGCAATTCTGAAGTAGTGGTGTTCGTGCCACACGATTACGAAAGCAAATTGTGCTTGCCACCGTCGATCACTGCAGCACTGTGGTGAGCGGCGCTCAGCGTCTCTGGAAACCATCCATTGGGACCCGGGATCACTGAGTCATTGCATCGCTTGCAGGACTGGCCGGCAATCGATAATGTCCCCGAACTCGAACCACTCCTCGCACATTCTCAACCATGTCTTCGTGGAATCAGACAGAAAAACTCGGAAGTTCCACGGAAGACACAGGAGTCACTTTCGCCGACATGCATTCAAGTTATGGAATGACGGACATGAAACCTGATCCCACTGATTTGGAGTTTTCCTACTCGTCGGACGCCTGTCCTCCTGGTGGGCCTGACGGCGTGGCTCATCGATACCACGATGAAAACGCGATACATTCCATGCCAGTGCCCGAACTGACCACACCTGATGTCATGAATCCCGCGTACGATGGAGGTATTCGCCCCTTCCCGATAAAGGATGGGCTCCCTCGTTATACTCAAGATTCCTCGTCCCGATCACACGGTTTTCCTTCCTTTCCAACTGACGAACTCTCAGAGAATTCGCCATTCCATGACAACAGTCTTTTAGAGCGTTTGAGATTGGCTCGCTATGGCGCAAACATTGTAAATGGCGAGGTCCTTGTCGACTTTGCGAGAATAGTGGAGTTTTACATCGGGAATAATTATCAACGATGCCAGAATTTTGTCACGCAAATGGACGCGGTTTGTCGGTTCTTGGAGGCTCGACTTAGCATCAGCGACATTCTTATAACCGATGTAGTTGGGGTACTTCGTGGTACTCCAGGATGGCCCAATGACTCGGGGGATGACGAGGTACTTGCCTTTCCGAAGAATTCACCACGTGCACGCTGCAGTATTCTGATCTCTCATTTAGGTTACACAGGCTTGGACCTTTTTGTACATTCTTATCGATTTACCTGATGAAATCGTCTCAATGACGGTGTCCGAGTCAAGCGCCAACATTGAAGAGCAGATTCGCACATTATTCCCTCCGACACCGCCTCAGGCAACACCGTTGAATTTCCAGACCACACTATCTGATATTCTGAGAGCCGGATTGAAGGTGAAACCAGCGATGTATTTCTGGGACCACCTCCAGATTGAAAAGGACGGTAACGACGTAACGGTCAGGGTTATGGACACGTCGCCTTACAATGCAGCTTTCTATCGATCAAACCTCCACAATCGGGCCGCCAGGTAAGGCCACTTTTCATTAATAATTTTCAATGCTCAGGCTGTTTGGAAAAGAGCATTGCACGTGGACGGATGGATGAAGGAAATTATAGCATCCACGTTCGCATTACTCGGAAAAAAGGTTTACGATCAAACAGCTGAGGAACTCAAATTATTTGTCCACCCTACTAAACCTGAGGAGTGGACTACGATGAGAAAAGTATTTTGGGAATTTGGAAATACACCCCCCAAGGTACCTACATTATTTTACCTCTCTATGTGACCATTTCGTTGATTTGACGATCCCCAGCTTCTGGCCCATCGGGCAATTGAGCTTGAAAACTTGGTGCGTTCCAGACGAGCATTCTGGCCGACCCTCCGCCGCGACCTTCGGAGACAGAGAAAGGAGCAACCATTCGCATTCTGGGGCGCCATTCTCGCCTTGTTTTTTGGCATTTGCACAGTGATACAGACAGTCACATCTGTATGGACTTTAGTAGCTGTTCATGGCAATAGCCCCCAGGCAAGCCAGACGATGCCTGGTAACGTGGTGAATGGCATGAGGATTTTGGGGTCGCCATGGTTGAGTAAGATACCGTCGTTCGCCAGTGCTAATTGATTTTACTGATGCGTCGTCCATTCCCTCAGATTGCATGACTAGCGACAAACCCATGGCTGCAACCGCAACGAAGGAAAATGCAACTATCTCGTGTATTTTGCAGATAGGAGTTCGGTGAACACCTCACGCCGGTGTCACTGAAACTTGGGGAACCAATTCAGTGCATAACCGAGTCTATCTCCTACTACGCCTGTGTCGCTTTGCATATGAACTTGAGTGATGGCGCCTCTCTTCCGGAATGATGTATAACTGTCTTAGCGAATGTCCCTGCTAGCACCTAATCACCACCACGTTTGCCCAACACCGTTTTCAGAATGAGTAGAATTTGTACAGGCTGTTGGGATCATGGACGTGGTAAGTAGTGGAATGTTGCCTGGTCACAATCGCGGTAGGCGATGTCACAACTTTTCGCATGTTCTCACATTTGAGCTTGCCAGTTGTAACGGAGCCTGGGGCATTGAGCTTTTATGAAATTCAAAGATGAAGTCCGGCGATAACATCATCATTATGGGATGGACTGCACTGGCCCGCAAGTTCAACGCAACAGCTTCATCTGGAAGCTTTGTTCTGGTTCTCATATCCATTCCAACAACTTCACTCCTCGGTTGTCTTTGAGGATGCGACCGATACGTTGCTTAATTCCGCTTAAACCCCAATTCCTGGAGGTGTTCACTGCCCCTTGGCGCCTACAGAGTCGGGCGGCAATCGATGAGAAGACTCCTCACGACGAGGTTGATCTCGTTGACCAGCCATGACGCCCTTCGGCCAAGCGAAAAAGCTCAGGAAATCTCGTAGTTTCACTGAAGGCACAGGACGCGCAGTTACTCTTGCCAATCTGTGTCGTGGAATCCCGACGCCCGCGGCCTTTAAGTTTGATCCTTTTATCGGATTAGACGTTTCGAGAGCACCGCTCCACTCATCATGCACTGGTACCTACGCCTCTCAACCCGGGTCAGGCGGCATTGTCTATCGACACTGTGATGAACTTGAAGACGCGAGGAACGTGCGTTTGATGCCGGAAATGACCACACCAGCCCCAGGTCAACGGTCGAAAGCCCTGGTTCTACTGTTGATTCTGCGTCCCGATCACATGTCTTTCCATACTTCCCAACTGACAAACTCTCAAAGGATTCACCATTCCGGGACCGCAGTCTTTTAGAGCGTTTACAATTGGCTCGCTATGGCGCAAATATGATAGATGGCCAAGTCACTGTTGACTTCGCCGCAACAGTCGTGTTTTACGCTGGGAATAATTATCAACGATGCGAGAATTTTGTAAGCCTCATAGAAGTGTTTTGTCAGTTCTTGGAGTCTCGTCGTGGCATTGGTGAAACTCGCATAACCGACATAATTGAGGTACTTCGTGGTGCTTCGGGATGGCCCTATGGCCAGGGCGATGACGAGGTATTTGTCTTTGCACCCCATCCACTGCGCAAACCTGAGCGCTCTTAGGTGACACATGCTTGGAACCTCCTATACCTACTTATAGCTTTCCCCGTGGACACCACCCCCATCAAGGTGTCCTGTGGTACGATTGAAGAGCAGATTCGTATGATATTCCCTCCGGCGCCACTTCATGCAACACCGTTGAAATTCAAGACCACTCTTTCCGATATTTTGAAAGCCGGATTGAAGGTGAAGCCAGCCGTGTATTTCTTGGAGCACCTCCAGATTGAAAGGGACGGCGACGACTTAACGGTCAGGCTTATGCGAACTTCGCCTTCCGATGTAGGTTTCTATAAATCATACATCTACAATCGGGCTGCCAAGTTTCTTCCACAATTTCAATGCTCACGAACGTTGAGAAAAGGGCTTTACAGATGGAAGGATGGATACAGGAAATTATAGGATCTACATTCGCATTATATGGAAACAGGCCTTACGATATGACAGCTAAGGACCTCAAGTTGTTTGTCCGAGGTACGCACGAGGAGTTCTGTATGATGAGAACGTTATTCCGGGAATTTGGTAATACACCCCCCAAGGTACCTACGTTATTTTCCACACTTCTATGGGGTCATTTCGTTAATTACGGATTCCCAGTTCCTAGCCCAGAGGGCAATTGAACTTGAAAACTTGGTGCATTCCAGACGAGCATTTTGGCCGACTCTTCGACGCGACCTTCGGAGACAGAGAAAGGAGCAACCTTTTACATTCTGGCCCTCTTCTTCGGCATTTGCACCGTAATACAGACCGTTGCGTTAGTTTGGGCATTGGTAACTACTGTGCAACCCAATAATGCCCAGGGGAGCCAGATGATACCTGGTAACTTGGTGAATGGCATGAAAATTTTGGGTTCGCCGTGGTTGTGTAAGAAATCATCGTTCGCCGGTGCCAATTGATTTTACTGATGGCCGTGCATTCCCTCAGCTTGCATGTCCAACGAGCAACTCATAGCCGCAACTCAGGAAAATGCGACTATCTCGTGTCTTTTGCAGATAGGGATTCGGTGACTAACCTACAGGGGACGCCGCCGCAACGCGAGGAACCAATTCAGTGCATAACCGGATTTATTTCTTACTACGTCTGTGATGTTGATTGCGCGTTCTCGTCCGGAATGATATATAATTGTAAAAGAGAATGTTCCTGCTAGCACCTAACCACATTTTCCCAACACTGTCCGTGTTCCTTCAGGATAGCAGGATTTGTACATACTGTTGGGATTACAGTATCGAGTCTATCGACGCCGATTTTCCGATAGAAGTGGATGCAGTGACAATTATGACGGTCCGTCTCGGACAAAATTCAACTTTTTTTTTGGTTGGTTAAATTTTGATTTTGAGTCGTGTGCACGATGATTCACGATGTGCATGACGTGCATGACACTCACGACATGCACGAATGGTGGTTTGGGTTTTCTTGCAAAGTACATTTATTTTTGCACAAGCCACAAAATATTTTTCCGCATTGTAAAAAAAAATTCCGGTGTCTAAATAAATAAATACATTGCCTCAAATAAATAATTAACTTAGCGTAAAAAGAAGCCCACTCACGACGTGCACGACTTGCACGACGGTTCACGAACTTCTGCGGGCCTAATTGGGAATGACTGCTCGAGGCTTCTTGAGTTCTTGCAGCGCCGAAGCACGCCCGCCCGTGACACTCACGACACTCACGACACTCACGATAGCGCAGCAGAACGATTTATGATTGCATAACGTCGGAAAAAAATTCCATAGGCATTTTTTTTCCACGAAATGTTTTTCTTTGCAACGGCCTCCCATAAAAAAATTGGAGGCCCTAATTTTTTTTTCATAACCGCAAATTTTAAATTTATCGTTTTTTGTATTTTGGTGCAAAGTCAGAAAAAAATTATTGGCTGACAAAAATAAAATACGTGCATTTCAAAAAGCTTATGGCTGTGAAGAAAACCAAAACCAGGTGAGAATCACGATGAATCACGATGAATCACGGTGATTCACGGTGATTCACGACAGTTTTCATGGAATTACAACTTACGAAGGTAAAATAAAATCATTTTGTCCGGGGGGACGGTCATAGACAATCAACGTCACACTCAGGCTTTTCGCAGAGGATGCCGAGATGCCGAAATTCGAACGCTCATATTCTTGCCGCCGCCACTCCTCATCATGCAGGGTGAAGAACTACCCGCCAGTTGTCATGGACCCCGCCTGTGGCTTTGATCTTTACTCGTATAAAATTCGAACGTTGACGTCTCGAGTCCGACGATAACTTGAACATCATCGTATAGGATGGACAGCCATGGGTTGCAAGTTCAACGCAACTTTCCAAAGCTTCATCTGGCAGCTTTGTTCTGTTTCTCACATCTGTTCTGCCGACTTCACGACTCGCGTTGTGTCTGTGGATGCGGCTGATACGTTGATCAAAGCTTCATTCCTGGAGAAGTTCACCGCCCCTTGGCGCCTATAGAGTCAGGCGGCAATCTGGAGAAGGCTCCTCACGACGAGGTTGAACTCGTTGACCAGCCATGACGCCCTTCGGCCAAGCGAAAAAGCTCAGGAGATCTCGTAGTTTCACGGAAGGCACAGGGCGTGAAGTTACTCTTGCCAATCTGCGTCCTGGAATGAAGTCTGATCCTACTGTCGGATTAGACGTTTCGAGAGCACCGCTCCATTCATCATGCACTGGTACCTACACCTCTCAACCCGGGTCAGGCGGCATTGCCTATCGATACTGCGATGAAGACGCGAGGAACGTGCGTTCGATGCCTGAAATGACCACACCAGACATCATGCCAGTGAATCCTGCGCATGGGGTTGCCCCACCTAGGTTAACGGTCGAGAGCCCTGGTTCTACTGTTGATTCTGCGTCCCCGTCACACGTCTTTCCATACTTCCCAACTGATACACTCTCAGAGAAGTCGCCATTCCGCGACCCCAGACTTTTAGAGCGTTTGCGGTTGGCCAGTTTTGGCGAAAATAGTACAGATGGCTACGCCACTGTTAACTTCGCCTCGAGAATTGAGCATTACTTCGACATGGATTATCAGGCATGCGAGAATTTCGTGACACATGCGGACGCGCTTTGTCGTTTCTTCGAGTCCCATCAAGGCATCGGCGAAACTCGTATAACCGACGTACTTCAGGTCCTTCGCGGTGCCTCTGGTTGGCCATACGCATGGCCATATGACGAGGTACCCGACTTTGCAAAGCAAGCACTGTATGTAAATATATTGACGGTTTCTTTTTATAGGTAACACAAGCCTGGAAAATTTTATACTTCCTTATCTCTTTTCCGCCGGACACCACCCCCATCAAGATGTCCTGTGCTACTATCGAAGAGCAGATCCGTACTATCTTCCCTCTGACACCACCTCATGCAACTCCATTTAAATTCGAATCCACACTTTCTGATATTTTGAGAGCCGGATTGAAGGTGAAGCCAGCCGTGTATTTCTTGGAGCACCTCCAGGTTGAAAAGGACGGCAACGACTTAACGGTCAGGCTTATGCGAACGTCGCCTTATGATGTAGGCTTCTATAAATCATTCCTTCACAGTCGAGCTGCCAGGTAAGTCCATTTTCATTCCACACAATTCAAATGCTCACGGGAATTGAGAAAGGGCATTACACATGGATAGATGGATAAAGGAAATTATAGGATCTACGTTCGCATTATATGGAAACAGGCCTTACGATATGACAGCTAAGGACCTCAACTTATTTGACCAAGGTACGCTTGAGGAGTTCTACATGATGAGAACGCTGTTCCGGAAATTTGGAAATACTCCCCCGAAGGCACGTACGCTGTTTTCTATCCTTCTGTGAGATCATGCCGTTGATGGCGGATTACCAGTTTCTAGCCCATAGGACCATTGAACTTGAAAACTTGGTGCGTTCCAGACGAGCATTTTGGCCGACTCTTCGACGCGACCTTCGGAGACAGAGAAAGGAGCAACCTTTTACATTCTGGGGTGCCATTCTGGCCCTCTTCTTCGGCATTTGCACCGTCATACAGACCGTTGCGTCAGTTTGGGCATTGGTAACTACTGTGCAACCCAATAATGCCCAGGGGAGCCAGACGATACCTGGTAACGTGGTGAATGGCATGAGGATTCTTGGGTCTCCGTGGCTGAGTAAGATGCCATCGTTCGCCTGTACTCATTGCTTTAATTGTTGATCGTGAATTTCTCAGCTTGCATGTCAAACGAGCAATTCATGGCTGCAACGAAGGAAAATGCGACTATCTCGTGTCTTTTGCAGGTTGGATTCAGTGACCACCCCACGCCCGACGTCACTGCAACTTGATGAACCAAACCAGTGCATAACGGGGTTTATTTATAACTACGTCTCTGTCGCTTTGATACTTTGATACGAACCTGAATGATAGTACAACCTGAACAATATACAGTGCATAATCGTCAGAGCGAACGCCCCTTCTGGTAGCTTATCAAGGCGTTACCCATTATCACCCGTCGTCTTGGAGGCATACTATGACTATTTCCAGAATATGTAGAGCCTGTTATGCCGACCTTCCGATAGTTTAGTCAATGCTGCCTTGTCACGGTTGACGTCACACTTTTCGCGGTTGCCATCTTCCTCTTGCTGTGTTAGAGTCGCTTGAAGCTTTTGTGACATCCGACTACGTTGGCTGAACCTTTGCCTCAGTGTTGGATGGATCGATCAAGTTTGTACTGGCCGTCAAGTCGAACACACCTCTCCAAGCCTGAGGGCTCAAGTTGGTCTGCTTCGTATCCCTTATCCGTTCTACCAGTTTCCGTTGCGCTTGTGCATCTTGTCGATTTTCCAGGTCAACACTGCTTGAGTTCACTGCCTCTTGGGGCTGTTAAAGTCGGCAATCTACAGCTACTAGTATGAGAGAAGTTATATAAGACCCACGACCATGTTCATCTCATTCACCGACCATGTCGCCCACCGGCCCTGCGCAAAAACTCAGGAAGTCTCAGACTTTCTCGGAAGGTACAGGACACGCTGTTTCTCTTGCCTGTCTCCAGTGCGGAATCTCGCCGTCGACGGGCTTGAAATGTGCACTTCCTGGCTTAGAAACGTCGGGAGCACAACTCCGTCCATTGAACAGTTACCCCCCTTCACCTGCGGCTCCACAGCACTGTGGTGAAAACGCAAGGAACACGAATTACATGCCTGAATCGACCACTGGCATACCACAAGTCTCACACCCTGATACTGGAGACGAGACTACTCCATTTCAACCCAAAATTGAAAAACATGGCTCCACGCCTTGTAAAGCCGATCCTTCTAAAATCCTCCTCGCTTGCTCGCCTTTCCTCGACAAAACACTCTTGGAACGTTTTCGACTGGCCTACTATGGCGCAAATTTTACAGATTATAAGTGCATTTACGGGAAGGCCAAATCGATCACTGCATACTTGGGATGTAATTACCAGAGATGTGAGAGTTTTGTGAACCATGTCGACGTGCTTTGTCGCTACTTGGAGTCTCGCAATGGCGTGGACACTCGCATAACTGACATCGTTGATGCACTACGCGTAACTCCAGGATGGCCCTATGTTTCGGAGGACGACGAGGTATCCACCTTTGAAACACATTTACTAGTACGTCGCAGTATACTGAGCGCTCTTTTTCAGGTGACACAGGCTTGGAACCTTGTGTATGTTCTCCTCAATTTAGCTGTGGACATCACCCCTGTGGACATGTCGTGTACTACGATTCAAGAACAGATTCGCACATTATTCCCTCCGACACCACGTCACGCAACACAACACAATTTCAAGACCACGCTTTCTGACATTTTGCGTGTCGGATTGAAGGTGAAACGCACGCCGTATTTCATTGAGCACCTCAAGATAGAAAAGGACGGCAACGACGTAACGGTCAGACTTCTGGGGACATCGCCTATCATGGCAGGTATCCATAGATCGTACTTCCACAACCGGACAGCCAAGTAAGTATATTTTCCTTTCACATTCTAAACGCTCAAGCAATTGGAGAAAGAGCATTACATATGGAAGGATGGATGAAGGAAATTATAGGATCCACATTCGTGTTATTTGGAAAGAAACCATACAATAAGGTTGCAGCGGATCACAAGCTATATGCCTACGGTGATCGTGATGACGTTTACAAAATGACAAGCTTATTTCGGGAATTTGGCCATACGCCTCCGAATGTAAGCTCAATTTATCATTCCCTTTTTTATGTCGTGTAGCTCACCGCGCATTCTCAGTTTCTGGCTCAGAGGGCAATGGATCTCGAGAAGCTGATCCAGTCCAGACAAGCATTTTGGCCGACTCTTCGCCGCGACCTTCGAAGACAGAGAAAGGAGCAACCGTTCACATTCTGGGGTACTATTTTCGCCCTTTTCTTTGGCATTTGTACGGTGATACAGACTGTTGCATCTGTTTGGGCGTTGGTTCCTACTGTCCAAGGTGATAATGCCCAGGAGAGCCAGATGATACCTGGCAACGTGGTGAATGGCATGAGGATTTTGGGGTCCCCGTGGTTGAGTAAGACTCCGTCGTTTGTCGGTGCCCGTTGGTTTCACTAACGGTCATGAATATCCTTAGCTTGCATGAATAACGAGCAAAGCATGAGCACAACGAAGGGAAATGCAACGATATCGTGCCTTCTTCAGATTGGCGTTCAGTGACCGTGTCCTATGATGAATATATTTTGCGTTCATTCCACGACGAATTCAAATTTGATTGCCACGGCTCGAAGCCCAAATAACGTATGACTGAGAGATACGAGACAATTGTCGTGTCTCTTTTATCCCGACCAGAACATTCCACGTAAGGTTACTCTTCAAATTGAACCAAGTCGTTTTACATCACTTTTAGTAGGTTTTACATTTGTGCCCGTTCAACTCTTCGCCGGATTGCGCTCGGTTCGGCGGTCTGGTCGGATTCAACAGACAAGCTTGCATGACTGACTTGATCGCACGAAGGAAAATGCACCGACATCGTACCTTCTAAAGTGAACAGTGAAGTGACAGTTGCACGGAATGTCATTCCAAGATTAGGAGACAGGAACTGTTTGCTGACAATCATGACGAATTGGAATTGATTGCCACGGCTCACAGCCCAAATAATGTATAATATGACAAGAAATGAGAGACACGAGTATTGCGTCGTTGTTCCTAACCACAGCATCCCGCTTAAAATGCCCTTCCATCTTCAGCCCAAGAAAAGGTCATTTTAGACGGCCATTATAACTCCTCCTTGACATGTTCCTTCGACTCCTTCGCAGTAGCGGTTGGTGCGGCAGTTCGCCCTGGTTCAGTCGCCTTAGTCTCCTCAACGACAACAGGTTCCTGAACCACCACACTTGGCTCCGTCGGGGGTGTTGGATCAGCAGCTGGTGGGGCTTCGGTGGGTGTAGGTGTGGGTGCAGGTGTTGTCGGGTGTCCAGTCTCCGTCTGTGACATTGGTGCCTCCTTCACGCCTTCCTCCACCTTCTCAGCGGCAGGTTGCTGGGGTTTCCCGCCCATCATACCGGGGAACCCATTCTCTCCGTGGAAGTTCTTCGCCGACCCGTCCTTCACGGCTTTCTCGAAGTCGATCATTTCTGCGTATCCCCCGTGCGCGAGCTTGAGCATCTCTGCCTCCTGCCTCTGCTCGATGTCGAGTTCCTCGGGTGTTGGGATGAATTCCTCCTTCGCCGATTCTTGGTTTAGGAGAGTGAGATCCACGGAGCCGTCAAGAAGAGAATCGAAGAATTTAGAGAGGGAGTCGAATTTCATGAGACCTGTTCCAAAACACGTTAATACAAATGTTTAACTTCGATGGAGACCAGGTAGCATACCGTCATATTTCACGGGTTTCGTGTCGCCTTCAGGATAAATAAGGACCTTCGGCGATTTCTCCGGGCCAGCTTCAAAGCCGAGCTTCACAGAATCCCTTCCTTTGCGGTCGCGGTGGCTCGCGAAAATGATCTGATCCTTGTATTTATTATTGAGAACCGTCCAGAGGAGCGGCATTTTATTTGACTTGTTCATAAGAAGAGCGCGAGGTTTTGAAATGCCCTGTATATTAACTTGGTCAGGCCAAGCGAGCAAAGATACCATGTAAGAAAAGAATGCACCTCGACAGCCCATTTCGCGATATCGTCGAGTTCTTTGATCTTTTTCACCTTAACGGGAACTGCACGGGTGGCCCAGTAGAAAAATGCACTGGCAGTACGCTCCTGTCCGTCGTATTCAATCGCTGCCATTTTCTTGCCTCGGGGATACAGCTGGTCGATTTTATGTCAGACACGATTACACCAGGTGGTTATTGTCACGACAGACCTTGAGTGTAGGGAAGCCTTTGACGCCCTAATTGGACTTTTGAGGATGGTGGACAAAGACGAAGGAGTAAAATAACTGACCTGATCCGCACAGAGTCGCTTGTTTTTTGAGTTATCGCAATCAACAGCGTAGAGGGGAATCAATGGGTACAATCCAAGAGCTGCGCGGCTGTACTCTGGCGCCAGTCTTTGACAATGCTGCATTATTGTTCAGCCATAAGTCGCGAAACTGCAGTTTGGAACATACCCCACACCACGGCGCGACGAACGCTACAACCGAGGTCATCTATGAGCCGTAACATTAGCAACATATTCCATGCAAAAATGCAAAGTGACACATACGTTCTGCTTCATTGCGTCTTTAAATCCCTTGTGGTCGATCATCTTGACGAGACTGCCTTCTGGGAAGATTGCTGCAGACACCACGTTCGGCGCCAGCGCCAGCGAGAGGGCGAGCAGCTGAGGTAGCATGGCAGGCAGAGTATGACAATAACTAGGAATTAAAAGAGTAGAGGGGAGTTGCAGTGTGGTTGGGAAGTGAAGAGTTCGGGTATAAGTACCACGTTAGGTGATGGCTACATCGCGTGAGAGCTGACGTGGCCAATCTTGCTTGCAGCAATTACAAGTTCCATGAATTACCCCAACTCAACGTGCCTCACGCTTCGAAGAAACCCACGAACTTTTACCGCTATTACAAGCCTGCGACAATCCTGTTCGTCTCGTGCGAGAGCGCCATTCGGCCCCGATATGTTCTTGCGCTACCTTTGTATCGGTCTGAAACTGCTGGGAACGTCCTTTGAGTCTTATCTTTGCGGGAGCTCATAGACAAATGTCAGAGCGTTGAGCTCTTTATCGCTGACGCCGGTTGGACATGTTCTGGCCTTATACACATCGATCTGTTCAATTTTGTTGATTTTGTTTTACTCAGGCTTGTATCTGCTATCGGTGAAGAAAAATCCCCTCAACTAGTGCTTCCTTGCATCCCTTCGCCGCGGATCATACAATATTGTTCTTTAAAGTGCATGAACCCTTGCAAAGTTGTGAATACTGTAGATGCTGGCAGCCTTGCTCGTTCTGTCAATCAGTCGTTGGTCTGGTGGCTTGGAGGCAATCATTCAATTTCATTTTCGAAACAACACAAGACGTAGTGAGATGTATGTTCCTCAAGCTGCAGTGATGTCGGGTGTGTGGTTGTCACTGAATCCCAATCTGCAAAAGACACGAAACAGTTGCATTTTCCTTCGTTGCGGCCATTGATTTCTCGTTAGTTATGCACGCTGCGGGCCATTAGTGAAATCAATGAGCACAGGCGAACGACAGTATCTTACTCAACCACCGCGACCCCAAGATCCTCATGCCATTCACCGCATTGTTAGGTACCAACTGGCTCTCCTGGGCATTATTGCCTTGGACGGTAGCTACCAACGCCCATACAGATGCGACTGTCTGTATCACCGTGCAAATGCCGAAAAAGAGGGCGAGAATGGCTCCCCAGAACGCGAACGGTTGCTCCTTTCTCTGCCTCCCAAGGTCGCGGCGAAGAGCTGGCCAGAATGCTCGCCTCGAATGGATAAGGTTTTCGAGATCTATTGCCCTCTGCGCCAGAAACTGGGGGTGTCCAATGAACGACATGACGCTATGCGGCGATAGAAATTAATAGGGGTACCTTGGGGGGTGTACTGCCATATTGCTGAAATAGCGTTCTCATCGTGGTGAGCTCCTCAGGTTCACCCCAGACAAATAATTTGAGGTCGGAAGCTGTTTTATCGTAAAACTTGTTTCCAAATAATGCGAAGGTGGATCCTATAATTTCCTTATTCCAATCCTCCATGCGCAATGCCCTTTTCTCAATCTGCTTGAGCATTGACATTGTGAAAAGAAAGATGACCTTACTTGGCAGCCCGATTGTGGAGGTTTGCTCGATAGAAACTTGCAAAGAAAGGCGAAAAGGGCATAGCCATGACCATTACGTCGTTGCCGTCCTGTACAATCTGGAGGTGCTCAAAGAAGTACGTCGCCGGTCTCACCCTCAATCCAGCTCTCAAAATATCGGAAAGTGTGGTCTTGAACTTCAACGGCGTTGCATGAGATGGTGCCGGAGGGAATATCGTACGAATCTGTTCTTCAACGGTACTACACGACATCGTGATTGGGACGATGTCCACGGGGAAGCCAATAAGAAGGTACAAAAGTTTCCAAGCCTGTGTCACCTACAAAAGAGCCTTCAGTATCCTACGACGAACATGAATTGAATGGTTTGCGAAGGAGTGTACCTCATCATCCCCAAGATCAAAGGGCCATCCTGGAGTTCCACGAAGCACCTTGACCACGTCGATTATACGAGTTTCACCCGCGCAATGACGAGACTCCAAAAACCGACAAAACACCTCGATGAGTGTTATAAATTTCTCGCATTTTTGATAATTATTCCCGGTATATAACACGACCGTTGCGGCGAAACCAACGGCAACTCGGCTATCTACAATATTCGCACCAAAGCGGGCCAATTGCAAACGCTCTAAAAGTCTGTGGTCGCGGAATGGTGAAGCCTCTGGGAGACGGGCAGTTGGGAAGGGTGGAAAAGCCGGTGGTTTGGACGCAGTATCACGAGTCGAACTAGGTTTGTCGACTGTTAAATTGGGTAGAGAAGTCTTCACGACATCCGGTGTGGTCAGTTCGGGCATCGAACGCATTTCCTCGTGTTATCATCATAGTATCGATGGGCAGCGCCGTCGGACCCAGTTTGAGGAGGATAGGCGTCGGACGAATGGAGCGGCGCTCTGGAGACTTCCAGCGCAGTAATAGAATCAGGTATCAGAGCTAGCGGCGGAGGGATTCTATAACTTGAACGCAGATTGGCGAAAGTAACTGCTCGACCTGTACCTTCCGTGAAACTACGAGATCTCCCGGGCTTTTGACCTTGGCCGAAAGTCAACATGATGGTGGTTAACGAGATCAACCTGGTCGTGAGGACTGCGGAGTCTCCTCATAGATTGGCGCCAGACTCTGTAAGCGCCAAGATGCATTGAACTTCTCAAAGGTTTCTCGCTTAGACGAAATATCAGCCAGATATACAAACACAGCTCGAGTCGCGCAGCTGTTAGAACAGATATGGGAAACATAGTTTGCCTTCTTTCTAAAACCTTGTAGAGTACTAGTTGTGTCACACTAGAAGGACAAAACAGTCCATCCTGTGATGGTGTAAAGATGGGAAATCACATACGGATTTCAAATAAGTAAGCGACTCTCAGCTGGAAGTCCAGATTTCAAGTCCGTTGACGGTGAGACTCCCCAGCGGAAATCCGCGACGGTAAGAGAAATAGCGCGTCCTGTACCTTCCGTGAGACTATGAGACCTCCCGAGTTTTCGACCCTGGCCGGTGGGCGACATGGTCGGCCTACGAGATCAACCTGGTCAGAAGAAGACTTCTCATATATATTGCCGAATCTGTAAGCGCCAGAGGCAGTGACCTTCTCAAGAATTAGACCATCAGCCAGACAACGAGAGTCGGAAACCTGTCAGACAGGGGTATGAGAAATGAGCCAAGCCTCCATGCAAATCGAGGCGATATGATCATGGTTGAGTCCTACTCAGAACTGAAACGAAACCTGTCTTGAAGACCGACCCCATAGTCATGATCGGTACTGGGGCTCTGAAGAACTGGAGGTCTTGCTCTCAACCACGCCGGTTTTCCCCAGCCTTCGTGCTTACACATTCTCCGCTGATTTTGGGTAGGCCCCGCAATAGTGCAGGCAACAGGCACACTCCGACCGGTCAAGACTGCATGGCCCGGCAGTCCCCTTTGCGTTCCTCTGCTGAGATTCGATGATCCTCGCGAAGCATTCAGTATGCCTATAGATCTTCAAGCTGTGCAGTGATCGCTCTAAAGCAAACTCCATGAAGCTCGTATGTTTTTTTCGTCTGAAACGCATGTCTGTGTACTGCCTCATTGGAATGAGCCATGACCACCCTGACAATTGATTTGCGAGAACCGTGAGGATTTTGGCATCATTGAGTTGCTTTTCCAAGCTGTTTTTGTAGAGTGATCGCAATAGATATGCATCGATGATGTAGTGATTGGTTTCCGGAGTGTTGCCGTCGCCAAGCAACGGTGTGAAGTCGCTCAGTTCGAGTGGTCGATTTAATTTTGGAGATGACAGACACGTGGCTTTGCTGACAAATGAGCGCGTACCTGAAGTGGGCGGTGAAATATCCGCGTACCAAACCAAACTCCTCTTCATTCATTCCACCATCTCCAACACCGCCTTTTTTTGATTCAGTGAGTGCAGCCCTCGAGCGCGCATCGCAATGTGCATTTTCCCATCTTCCGACGCGAGATCTGATCATTTTTTGGCTCTATAACTACTAGGGGATTTTACAACCCATCCGTTCGTTACCACAAATTTTCATCAACGCAACATGTTCGCCTCCTTTGTCGTCGCAACCCTCCTCGCTGCCCTCCCAGCTCTAGCTGACCCCACACCTAATGGCCCTGGACCTGGTGATGTGTTCAAGGAGGGTGCAGATTGCCCCATTTCATGGTCGGCTGACACCACTGGGGTGTGGAAAACCATGAACATCGAGCTCATGACCGGTGATAACTTCAACATGGTTCACCTATCAAGTGGGTTAAAAAAGACAGTGATGAGTGAACTGGTCTCATTCTGACATGATTTTCTTTTATCACAGCCGTGGCTTCCCTCGACGGGACAGACACGACCAAAACGACCTTCACCTACCCTTGTCTTCAGGTTAGTCGCAACACCCCGTGCCTTCTGATCGAAACGGAAGGAACTGACCAATTTCGGTATAGGTCGACCCTAATTCGGCTATCTACTTCTACCAGTTCTCATCGCCAGCGTCGCCGAACAGAACATGGACGACACGGTTTGCCATCGCTGATGCAAGCGGGAACACCGTCCCACCTGAGAACCAGGTCCAGCCAACTGGTGGTGCCGCGATCCCCTGGGGTACCGGCCACCTCGTCGACCCATCAAAGGGCACACCCCCTCCGCCCAATGGCGGTGGTGCTGCCGGTGCCGGGGGCAATGGAACGACGACGGGTAGCGCGTCAGCGGGATCTTCGTCATCCTCTGTACCCCCCACATCGTTGCCGACCGTAGCTAATACGACCCCCACTTCGGCATCCAGCAAGACGACCGGTTCTTCCACGTCATCTTCTTCGTCGTCCTCTGGCACACCCTCTGGCACCGCCGCCAATTCATCAAACAGTAGCTCTGCTGCATCCCCACTCAGCGCTTACCCATCATACGCGTTCATCGGCGCTGCCTTCACCTTTATCGGCATGCTATGATGATTTCAGCACGTTAACTCCATGTATACCCTCACAACCATATCACATATCACTCCTGCACCACAAATCGGGTTCGCGTTCATCATCTCATCATTTCTGGCATATTTTACATGGACTTGCGGAGTTGATACCTCAATGGAGTATGAAGTTTTCTCTGTTTGGGCTGTTTACTGGGTTTTGTAGACTACGCACGTTGGCCATTGGCTTAATAACGATCATTGTCTGCTAGGATTGTAGTAAGGACGTGTGCTGTTGTTTTCAACCTTCGGAAATGTCGGCTTTCGGAAGCCACGTGGTCAATGATTTGGTTTCTTCGGAAGCGCGTCGCGTTGTCTCACTGAACTCAGCGCGCTCTGCATTTGCTGATTCTCAACATCAGCAGACTTGTTTTAGGGAACTACCGTAATGGTGGAGAAATCGGAAACCAAAATGGACGCAAATGCTGCGGCCACGCCGGTCGTTGAACATGTTTCTGGGAGCACTTCTGATGACAACGAAACCACCAACAAAAAGTTCAGTGCCGATCTTGATGACCGTGAACCGTCTGTTTCCCGAGGTGTTGTTAGAGATCTTTATGCGTTGTCTTCCAGCCGAGCAACTCCCCCGTCCGGGGCCCAAAGACATGCCGTTGCTTTTTGGTTCAGTTTGTCGTACTTGGCGCGACGTCGCATGGAATAACCCGCGCCTTTGGACCGGACTCGCGCTTTCCACAGTTGATCTTCAGAAGATAGACATTGAGAGTCTGCAGCGATGGTTGGGCAGGTCAGGATCGTCGCCCTTGGAAATATGCATTGGTGTGAAGGACAACACTTGGAAATCTACAGACAAGTTTAATCCGGCGGAATCGTGGGCTCACAGAGCGGGAGAAATTGTGGACGTTCTGATGCCGTTCTCGAACCGATTGAAGACTTTGGGTGTGACTGCTACCATTCAGTCCGCGATGGAGATAACGAGACTTCTGGCCAACGGCACTCCGTTATTGGGGAAACTGTCCATCAAGATTGGTCCCCGCGTCGGCAATAAGGACCCTTTGGTTCTCGACCTGTCCTCTTCCACGCAATTGAGATCTCTGTTGATTTCTGGTGCCAAAATCAAGCCGTTTCACCATGACGTCGTGTTTCAGCACATCCGCAAACTATCGTTGGATTCATTCCGGGAAAGCTCTCTTTCCATGGATGAATGGCTGACCCTTCTGGGTAATTGCCCGCATATTGAAAAATTCAAGTTCGCGTTAGACAATAATAAACCATTGACTCCAAGTGACGTTCACCACACGTGCTACAGCCTCACGGAATTTCGTCTGCAGACAGACCGGAAAAGCATCGACCCAGGTCCAGCTCTGGATCGTTTGACATTACCCGCGTTGTGCAAATTGGAGATATCCATTGAAGGTGCCAGAAAATTGGATTCGTGGCCGCATATTGCGTTACTCCTCAATCGATCCGATTCGCCCCTCACGGACCTGAAAATTAAAGGGACGCCTATGAAGCATGGTGATTTCTTAAACTGCCTTCACAACGCCCCGCGATTGCGTAACCTCAGCGTCTTCAAAATACCTTTCCCATCAGAAATAATACAGGCTATGAACCCTCGCAATGCGGTGGAGAAAAACACGGATTGTCTCTGTCCGGATCTCGAGGGCATCTACATTTCGCACTGTGATGACTTCCATTGGGATTGGAATTTAGGGGCAATGGTAGAGTCTCGATGGGAGTCATCTCGAAAGGAACCTGCCTGGAACTATGGTAGGACATTCGACTTTGGACGTCATAAGCTCCAGCCACTTCGACAGGTGACGATAGTTAATTCTGGAGGGACATCTGGCTACGGGATGGACAGAGGGAATTTTTATGACGAGAACTTGCAATTCAAAAGTATCAGATATGACGTAGGTCTTTTCATTACTACGCCAATTTAAAACCGAATTTCTGCCGTCAGTGGTGAATCGTCTAGTCAATTTCTTGGCGGTGGGACGAACGGTGAAAGTTCAATTAATCTGGGAAACCGTCTTAAATACGCCGGGCAATGGTAAGCAAGGCGTTTGAAGAGATTGAAGCCTGATACTGGAGTGGTCGATAGAGTTATTGAGACTGGTCAATAAATTTCATTGTCTTCCCAGTGTTCATCAAGTTACAGCGAGTCGAGTCTACTATGTAGTAGAGCAAGTAAATTTTCCCTCACCAAATGCTTGCAGATCGGTCAAAATCTGGTTAAGTGCCTATCATAAAGTACTCATTGTCCGACCGCGTCTGCGGCGACGAGGTTTCACTGGCATGCTAACTCTCTCGTATCCACCAGCCTACACGTACTGCGGTGGCGGATCCGGGGACCCTCGTGCAGAAAACGAGTCATATAAGTCCGCTGGGGTCGATGCATCCACCGAAAACGCTGAAAACCGTAGTGCTGCTATTTGGACAGGGCCGTGCGTTGAGACCGGTTGGCGTATGATTTCGGCCATTTGGTCTTCTGGTCCATGTGGAGAACTAAGATCTGCGGATGGCGAGGAGGGAGGGAGTATATTCCGGTGACCGCCTGCAGACTTCGATGATGTGGGGGGGCTTGTCATTGACGAAAAGGGTGTGCCTGGTTGTGATAAGTTCATGGTTGGATCCAGGAAAGATGCAACCGCGGTGCTAGAATGGTCTGCATCATATGGTATCACTGCGAAGGCGATCACCCGTCAGTGATTCCAGCACATCAGAGCCGACAATATTAAACACCACGCACCCATTTCCACTTTCAACTTGGATATTTGTCTCCGACGAAGATAAAGGAGAGTTGCAGTGGCTATAGCAGCAATCAAAATGCCGCATGCGATGCCTACTCCTGCGCCAATGGCCACTGCATTCGACTTTGTATGCGTGGTCATTGCACTAGATGTGGTATTTGAATTTGTGTTGCCACCAGCACTAGTGTCGTCGTCCAGGGTATATCTAAAATCGAAGGTTGCGTGTGTCTGTTTAATTTTTTTGCCTAGGTGCACAATAATGGGCAGACATACTCAAGGTAGTAGAAGTCAATGTACGGGCCGCCAGATGCTCCAGGACCTACGTAGGTGGCATCGATTGTATGATTTTTCTGCGAGTCGAGACCAGTGATGGAGAATAATATTGTTGGAACAACGGTAGTATTCCCACTTATTGCACCAGATGATTGGTCGAGCTGTGCCATCAACGAACCGTCTATGAAGAAAGAGGCAATTCCACCATTGATTGTAGTTGCGGTGTGATAATATACTGCAGTGCCTATGGGCCTATCAGTAGGATGTGACAATGGCGAGCATAATACCATATGCAGAGAAAGCCACAAACCTTGGAAAGTGAAGGAAAGGCTCGATCCTGCAGTGACTGTGTATTGATGGCCTCCTTGATCCTGGTCAACCCATACGCCTGTATAGAATATGCGCGGGTCTCGACTCGTGACTGTTTGATTTACTGGCGTGGCAAACAACGGAAGCACGAAAGAAAGGAAGTGAAGGAGTAACGACAGTCTTCGGGAAGGAGTGAATGTCATGATTTCCCCCGATTGGCAGTGCGCGAAGAGGGGTGGACGCTGACCGGCACAGCGAGGCTCAGAAGCAGGTCATGCTACTTTTTGAGTGGCGAAGGGGAATCGTGAGCGAGCTTACCGACGTCAACTATATAAACCTCTTTATCACACGTGAGCGTGGACAAGTCAATCTACACCGAGGAACCCGACAGAAATGACGTCTGCCCCGGATGGAGATTCATGGAGACGTAAAATCACTTCGGCAATACGAGACTCTGGTGTTTCTCTGGAACGATTGCATAGAATATCTGAAGGTCTGTTGGGATTCTGTCTGTTCCAGAAGCAGGCAGGGTTCATCATCGGTGGGACTGACACGTCCGCCTCGCGAAGTACCCAGAGTGAAGACTAGCTTAACGGCCAGATGCCGGTCACGATGGGAGAGACACTTGATTGTCACGTGAGTGAAGGGGTTTGATGGTGTATAGTATGTCCCAGTGGGTGCAAGAGTAAACGTTTGATCTCGGATCTCGTTCCGGTCTGGGAATTAGCCCGCAGATCCGGAATGACAATCAAAAGTTTGTGGATCAGCAAATTCCAGATGGGCCATTATAGTCACTCTGCACTTCAACAGGCTGCGAAATATCATTTTAGGCAAACATCATACACGAATATATTCTGTATTTATGTAAGTGAGACGGTACACAAAGATCGCAAGGATACTATTTTGACTCTTACCTTGACCATACACTACGCTTCGTCATTTTAATGATATTGAGGTGGTGGGTCACTCATGCTTCCCGCTCCAAATACATCCGACGTCTCTGTCGGTGAGGACAGCCTGGGGTCCGGAACCGACATGTCGATCCGTGACGGGGCTCCGACATTTTGTTCAGCTGGAAAGAATGAGGGGATTGTGGACAACGGCGGTCCTGGTGCACGAGTTTGCATTTGAGTAGGTGATGGAATTGTTGGTCTAGGTGACTTCGATGACGTAGCGCTTGGCGGGACAAGGAGTGGTCCAGTCAGGATGCTGCTCCCTTCGCCATCCGTGTAGGGGGTCACTGGAAAGAAAAGTTATTTAAGGCTCACGATCATAAATATCCGTATTGATTTACATACCTGTACTGGTGTCGGACTGCGGTTTTCGACGCTGGCGAATGAGCAAGAAGGCGAGTCCAGCTAGAACCAATATGCCTCCACATACACCACCGACTGCTCCTCCAATAGTGGCAGCATTTGACTTGCTCTGAGATTTAACGCCAGATGGGTTAGTGGGGCTTGGTGAGCTTGAAGGGCTGGATGACCCGGCACCGGCGGAACTACTACGAGACGATGAATTTTGAAAGTTTGAAAAGATATGGGAATTACGGGACCTATCGCTGGTTGTGTATCTAAGTAGGGGATGCCATGGTCATGATGTGGTATTTCATGCACAAAATGCTACGTACATCAGGTAGTAGAAGTCCACGTATGGGCCACCAAGTGCACCAGGACCAACATAGCTGACCGTCAATGTGTGGTTCGCCTGTGGGTCCAGATTCACGGCAGAGAACAAAACAGTAGGTACCACCGTCGTGTTTACGCTCGAGTTTGAGCCACGAGAGGCATCCAGTTCTTCTTGAGGTAAACTGTCGACAACGAAGGCGGCGACTCCTCCGTTGACACTAACCATCGTGAAGTAGTATATTGCGCTTCCTGAAAACGAATCGAGATTGTAGATCAGTCGATGGCGATCTCGCTTGGTCTAGTTCGCTGCCGACCTTGGAAAGTGAAATTGAACGAGGAGCCATACGTGCCAGTGAATTTGTGACCTCCATTATCCTGGTCGACCCATTGCCCTGCATAAGAGATCCGGGAATCGCGGGTTGTGACTGTAATGTTCGACGCGCTGGCTGCTGCAGATAAAGCGCAAAGTACAAGGATCTGGAGGAGAACAGAACATGACCACTTCTGGGAGCACATAAAAATTAATGGTTATAATAATGAAGGACCGAGTTCGAGGTGGTTTTTTTGGCGCCTCAGAAGTATCTGTACGCGAAGCCAATAATTTGACTTGGTCGACTCGGAGCGCGCGAGTCGAGGATCACCACTTATCTCAGAGGTGCGAGAAGCAAAAAGACAGCGCAAGATCCCATCAGATGGCACCGATATCGTGATTCCGCCAGAAAGAAGCAGGGACGAGCATTACCGATCAGTTCGAACAGAGCTTCTTTCCATGTGGGGTTCTATTACTGGCGGGGTGCGGCGAGCCTGGATATTTTGGTATTTGACTTGGTTTGCACTGAAAGGGGTTATTGAACGTCGTGCTCGGACGAAACTAGTTCGTAGCACTGCACTTCGTAGGAAAGGCAAAAGAACAACGTGACCGTTAATGAACACGCGTCATGGCTGGTCAATTCTATTACTGTGCCTTTTGGTAGCTTTGATGAAATGCAGCTGGCCAAAAATTATACAGGGTTATTTTACATGTGTATGCTGGATCAACAGCCAGGTGTGTTATTGGTAGTTGTGGTTCGACGGATGGTAATAAATGGTATGTGGTATGTGCTGTGCGTCAACAGATGTCGGTCTCCGAGTCACCGAAAATTGTCCCGGAATGATAAGGATTGTCACCGAGTGTAAGGTTATCCATGCGAATGGTCGGATGATGCCCGTAGCCTGCAAGAGGCGCTTGAGTGAAGGTCCGACGACCGACGGGAGAAAGATCTATTCGCTCGGACCGCCCAATAGTGGAATGACGTACGTATCGCGTTCCGCAGCAAGAATTTTTTTGCCAGAGGGTCATCAGAGTTGTTGTGATTGATTATTAGCTAATGGGGGTAATGAAGTTGCACATGGAGAGGGCGGTGGATGTGGATGGGGGTGGGGGGAAGAGAGGATCATCGTGGCTCATACTGTGGTGGAGGATCTGAAATGGCGCTAGCAGAATATGCATCCCATCCGTGAGATGGCTGGTGACTGTGATCTACCATAGGAGAATGTTGAAGCGAGCTCATTTCGAGTCCCTCACTCTGACCAGGCTCGCTTTCCTCAGCCAGACCGCGCTGGGAAATGCCTCGCCGGTGCATTGTGCCACGTTGAGTTGGGTATATAGACATAACTGAGGAGATTGGGTGTGACGGCTCGGTGTGTGAGGTTGACGCAGCCGGTGTTGGAATTTCGGCGAAGCTCCCTTTCTCGGAAGATGACGAGCTTGGCATTGATGATGAAGGCGGTAATGTTGCTAGTCCTACGAGAGACCGCAGTGATTCTTCACTGCGTCGTTCTTCTATGACGGACCCGCGTTGCACATTACGTCGTGCTGTCAAATCGAGCCCTCTCGGAATGGGTATAGGTCCTTTGTTGGTAGAGCGTCCACCGAATGAACGGCGACCTGAGTTCGCAAATCGACTTGCTAAGTTTGTGGACTGACGACTCTCAGGGAAAGGAGTGACTGTGAAATATGTCAGTTAGCCTTCAAGCGAAAGAATAAAGCACAGAAGCCAAATTATTCACCTGCGTCTTGTTCGTGCCTAATGATAGTGCCCCGTCGGCGTTTCAGATACAGGAAACAGAGCAACAAAAGAATGAGAAGAATGAGAACACCTCCGACGGCTCCGCCGACTACAGCAGCATTGGAGCGACTTTTACTGGCGCTACCAACAGTGCCGTTGGATCCTGAGTTCTCTCCGCTGGTGACTGGTCCTGTTCCAGTTCCAGTTGCCATAGCCGCTGGTAAGCCAGATTGCGTCGTTAATCCAGAGTATATGATGGTTTCACCTGTGCCCGCAGCCGACTCCGCAATGACTACAGGTGAACCACCACCCGTTGGAGTCACTGTTATGTATTCCACAGTGCCTGTGCCGCCGGGAGCCTGTGTTATTCCGCCCGTTTTTATGATTGTGGTGACTCCTCCATTGCTAGCGGTGACTGTCTGCTTTGTCGTTACGGCGTTGGGAGGCGGGTTGTTATTGGGAGATGGTGATGGGGTTGTCACTGGATTTGGATTTGGATTTGGTTGTGGTTGTGGATTTGAGGCCGTGCTGGGTGTAAAACTGGTTATTTGAGTGGTTAATACCCACGGGTAATAAATTTGACGATGACGGCTTACTCGATGCTGAATACCTCGATGTATATTCCTCCTACCGAGCCCTTCCCCGCCCAAGCAGCATTAAACGTATGAGTTTGAGATGGGTCCAAGCCTTGCTTCGAGAAGAGGGTTGACGGCACAGAATTGACACCGGGTGGGGTGTTTTCGCCAGAGTCCAATATCTGCGGTGCGTCGTTGTCTACCCAAAAACTCGTCTTAGCTCCTCTGGCGCTCAGCTGTGTGTTGTAGGAAACCGCAGTCCCTAGGTATGGATCAACAACTATGATCAACTCATTAACAATAATTGGCACACCTTGGAATGAGAACGAAAGCGAAGCGCCTTGTGATGCAGCAAATTTATGGTCACCCTGATCAGTCCATTGGCCAACCCAGTGTATACGAGGGTCATCCACATTTACAACGTCGGCGGCGACCAAGTCAGCATGGAGAGCGAAGCAGAAGCAAAGCAGGACGATAATCCAGTTTCTCGTTCTTGTCATAACCGATGATTATGGGTGAAGATAGGACCGCAGTATGTGATGGAGGTTGCAATAGATGACAAGATGAAAGGGAAGACTTGAACGAGTGTGGTTGTTGAAAGAATGGCTGGTTGCATGGGTATTTTGGATGTACAGTCAGACAGCAAAGACCTCAAACCAGCGGTCGGGTTAGGAGGTCAAGCTGGTGGTCGGTGAAAAACCACAGTGCCTTTCTTGTGTGATGCAAGCGAGAATGTTTTACCCACTAAGATTACATAGCTTCGATCAGATGCGATTGGACCAAGTCGAGCGTTGGCCGCCCAAGATAGATATGCGGGCCTAGCCAGCTTATTTTCTCAGCAATGTGAAATCTCTTAGCCCTGATGATCATTGCCGACCGCGTAGGGGTTCTTGCATGTGCTGGTTTGCCGCCGAGATGTTGATGCCGTAAGCACCCTCGAAAAATTTCACGTGGTAATCTAAAATCCATTTCCTCCGTTCATCAGCAAATTATAACAAGATAGAGTACATTCCTCCTCGTAAATAGGAGACACGCCACTTGGAGCAAATTATTCTGCAACATTATGGTACAGCAGTGAGGTAGTAAGTGCGCGTGATTGCGACCTGTCGAGTGTCCAGTTCTTTGCTTGTCTAATGGGAGAAAGTCTTGGGGAGGTGGTATGCTTGCGCGAGGTCGATGGCAAGCTTGTTTCGATCGATGACGGGTAGCCACGGCACCGCGGGTGACTTAAGGGTTGAGAGGTTTCTAAATTGGCCAAGGGTTGTTGAATAAATGAGGTGGAATGTATGTAACAAAGAGGTCACACGGCACGGAGAATGAGCCCGTGCAAATGCGACGTCCGGAGGTATCGAACATCTTCGCGGACATTGTATCCCTGCAATGCAGGGCGCTGGGTGAAAGAAAGATGCTCAAGGATTATACTGTGGCGGTGGATCCGAAACTCCAGTCCCAGAGAAGTCATCCCAGGCACTTATTAGAGGTTCAGGTCGAGCTGCTGGCGCCACGGGCTCGATGGTGCCCATTTCGTGATCGGATCCAACTCGTGTCTCCGTTAATCCTCGTTGTGACGTTCCACGCCGGTGTGTTGTCCCTCGCTGTGTCGGGAATATGGACATAACGGTGGAGAGTGCTGGTGATGTTTGCGAGGTCGACGGAGGAGTCGGATAGCTTCCAGAAAAGGTCGCTTTCTCTGATGATGAGCTCGCGAACGTTGCACCTTGGCCGAGGTACCCCGCCCCATCCCGTGTACCGCTTATTTCATTATACGATCGCTCCGTTTCGCGCCTTGCGGTTAAATCGAGTCCTCTCGGTGGGGGAACCGCCATTTTACGGGCAAGGTCAACCGCTCGACCACCTAAGGATCGACGGATGTCGCCAGAAATCCGACCGGGAAAAGGTGTCACTGGAAACCAACAACAGGTCAGCAGGCTGCGACAGTGAAGGCACGACTAAGGACTGGTGAAAAACTTACCAGCATCGCGCTCGTTCTTGGCACGGCGTCGCCGGCAGAGAAATACCACAAGAATTATCATGATAACGAGGAAGGTAAAAGCACCTCCGATCACTCCACCTATTACCGATGAGTTGGAGTGCCTATTCGTTGCCACCACCCCGCCATTAGGTGACGTAGGCGTCGAGGCGCCAGACACGATTGTATGATCGGCACTCCCGAAAACCGTAGCACCTGATTGAACGCTCACAAGCACAATGGTACTCGGTGAACCAGTGGCATTTACCACGGAAACAGAGGGTTGTGCACCAACAATAGTCGGCGTAACAGATGGCGCAACAGCAGCTGTACCCATGGTTATGACTTGTCCATTTTCCGTCACAACAATTGCCGTTTGTGATACGACCGCATTTGTTTTCGCTGGGGTATTATTGTTGATGCTATTGCTGTTGACATTATTGCCGATGCTATTTGGGTTATTGTTGGGTTGTTGAGCAGGAGGTTGATTATTTGCAGGGTCGGCAGGGGTAAACCTGCGGAAGAATAGAGATATGAGTACAGAGTAGGTGGCGTTGTGGCATGCAAACTGCAAGTGAATGCATGATTTGAACAGACGTACTCGATATAATAAATCTCCAAGTATGCTCCTCCAAGCCCACCACTCCCTTGATACGCTACATTCAACGTATGACTTTTTGACGGATCGAGGTTCGTCTTGGAGAAGAGAACGACTGGCTGAGCATTGAAGTTACCGGCGGTTGTCCCGCTTGACGAGTCCAGGGAAGCTGGTGGGTCGTTGTCGACCCAGAAATTTGCGAGTGCGCCTCTCGCATTCAGCATCGTATGGTAGTAAACGGCAGTCCCTAAAAAAGACGTCCAATGCGATGAGCTGTGGGTTATAAATGAAAGGGATAGGTTGATTGACGCACCTTGGAATGTAAATGATAGCGACGCGCCAGATGACGTCGTGAACTTATGTCCCTCAGCACTCTGATCGACCCAAGTCCCAACATAGTTAATGCGTGGATCATTCCACTGGGCCATTTGGTTCCCACCAGCTGTGACGTAGTCCAAGCGCCATGCAAGGAAGGAAAACAAGATAACCGCAAATAAATTGCTGGCGCCGGGCATTTTTGGCAAGTCGCTGATGGCTAAGGATAGACACTTGAGCGTTACGGTGGTCCTGGATTACCACTTAGGTGGCGTTCAGAAGATTTCTTCTTTCCTTCCCAACGAGAAATAAAGGAGTGTGGTATGAAAGAGCGACAGTACAAGGCAAGAAACAGAGAAAGGACAGTGGGGGAGGAGGAAACAAAGCTTCAAGCTCGACACCTGACGCTCAAATGTCAAGGTTAGTTGCAAACCGTCAACACGGATGCCATCGTGCCCAACATTTCCTGAATGAATAGGTGCGATCAAATGGGTCCGCACACCTCACTTAAGCGAACCGTTTGATGCCGAGTGGTAAAGGGAATATCTTGCTTAGCCGATAGATAAAAAATAAGCTGAGTTTCGATCCTCCATGCGCATGCAAGGAGGGAGCCCCAGGTATATCAAAAATGGTGAGATTAGTTGTTGCGAAGAAATATCCGTTGTCACCGTGCAGGCCGAATGTCTGCCCTGATTTCTTGTTTTGTGTGTCAGATATCGACCGTCCTCTCCGCCCCTCGCCGGGTTCGGTCTTAAGCGAGCCTATCCTGTATCTCAGCTAAGTTGTGAGGCACGGTGAATTCCCTGGTGGCTGTAGCGCTGAATGGATGGGAGAAAGTCATGCAGCAGTCCCTCCGGCGTCTACGAAACACCGGAAGTACGAAGCGTTCATTCTGCAGAATTTCAAGCCGTTTAGACGAGGAAGGAACACAAGTCTGAAGTTTTCAAAGCAGGTTACATTCAAGATGAAGAGGCTTTTGAATGAGCATCGTGTTCAAAGTCGACAACTTGAAGGTTGGTGACGATTGGCTGCGCCACATGTGTGACTCAGGAAGTTGAACATGTCACGTCACACATTCTGTCTCTGACGATCATCATAGCAGAATATGGCACCGAGTAAATCTTCAGCTGGACAGAAAACAAGGAAGGCGACGAGTACACTCTCCCAAGCTCGCCTTAGTTTTGCTACGTCGAAGCGTACCGCATCGGCTGCGAAGGGGGCCAAACCAGCACCAAGAGCAGCAAGCATCAAGTCAGATACTTCCGTTGTTCATGAAGTTCCGTCTAGCAGCAGCAGCAGTGGAAGTGAGAGTGAGGCGGCGCCTGTCATAGCTCCAAAGATCAGAACGAGGAGTTCTGCGACTGCGAAAGTAGATAAAGCGGACAACGAGGAACGCGCCGATGTCTTTGATTTGGAGAAAAGCGGGAAATTGAGGAGGCATTATGGGAAGGTCAGAGAACGGATGGGAAATTTACCTCCTAGTACGTATCCCAATCCATTTCCTAAATGTCCTTCGATGGTTCAAGAAACACGTCACATTTTTCGACGCGCTTTAACAACGTTGAACCGCGATGGAATGAACTTACTACCCGTTTCAACTTCATACCAGATATGCTGACAATAATGTCTCATAGTTCATACCGAGGGTCAAACCATGTCACACCAGATCTTGCGTGTATTCGACAAGTGCGTCTAGTGACTCCGGGAACACTCATGATGCTGACACACTGTTGCAACTGCAGCTCATACGAATATGGCCCATGTGTTGGAGTGACCCGGCTCGAGCGTTGGGAACGCGCTCAGCTTCTTGGTCTGAATCCGCCCACTGAGGTGACTGTTTCTCGACGTATTTCTTTCAAAACGCGACTGAGACGACCGAACCGAAGGTCCGAGACATTCTGCTCACCAAACAAGCTCAAGACGACGATTCCTTAAAGCAGACAGTATTCTACGACGAAGTCTGACTCGTCCGCTGCGCTCATCCTACCAATTCGGACTCTTCATCATGCACATAATTATTATACCTTACCATTGCTGACACCCAAACGAAAGTATGATTATCATGTAGAATCGCAAGCCATGTAATCTTCTCCTTGCTATTGCGCCTCCCGCTAATAAAAGCGAATTACTGTTGAACTCTCGGCTAATTAGTTCATACCGAAGCGCACTGTCTGCGACCCGCCGCCACAAATTAGGAAACTTCTTTGAATCGACCCTTCATCGTCTGGTATCGCGAGGGAACTGTGGACTCGTTTATGGCGAACCGTTAGTGATATGTGCGCGGGGAATACCAATGTTGGAAAGATCCATGCATACAGATGCCCGGCCGGAACTGCGGCGCTCACTGGTGATCAGTTGGCGATCCGTAAGGAACCACATAAGATCCAGCATGCGACGCTCCAACGATTCTCCTAGCCCCTCTCTTCCGGTCTCCACCTTGTCGCGCTCAACAAAACCGGACGCTGAATCTAACTGGAAGAAAGATGGCCGCATCCACGGCGAGAATTGACTCTGAGGTCGATGTCCTGATAATTGGCGCGGGACCCGCTGGCCTGATGTGCGCGAATGCCCTCGCCCATGCTGGCGTGCAAGTCCGCGTCGTCGATCAAAGGTGCGCATCAGTCTTCTCCGCGTGTCTTCTGGTTCTGATTCTTGATGAAGACCGAAGAAGGTTGCAGCTGGTCAGGCTGATGGCATACAGCCTAGGACAATTGAGGTCTTGCAGGTGTGTTTACATTCTGTTCGTCGACGCATTACTGGTGTATTGACCACGCGATTCGGTACCAGAGCTATGGCCTTGCGGAGCGATTAATTCGTGAAGGCAACCAAATGCATATGGCGGTGAGTCCGATCGTGTTTGGTCTCTTGATCGGGTACGACGGATTCCTTGTTTGAATAAAGGCATTTTACAATCCAAGCCCAAAGGGTGGGATCGAGGTGATCAATTTTGTTACCTTCTTCATGGCCTATAATGATATTGGAATTTTCCGCGCAGCGCATCGACCGTGCGCCTGACGTCACTGCACCGACCGCGCGATTTCCATTCGAGGTGACAGACGACCATCCGATGAACTTTACAGGTCGGACTTATTTCCATTTTCTTTAGATCACTTTGCACCAAGGCGCGATCGAGGCTATATTTCTGGACTCGTTGCGAACGAAAGGTGTCGAAATTGACCGACCGATTCAACCTACCGCGATCGAGCTGTCTACGAATGAAGAGGAGCTGAAAGATCCTCATTCGCATCCTATAAAGGTCCGTTCCTGTCCTTTCATATTAAAGTAATGGGTGGTGAATCGAACGAATGATATAATAAGGTCGATTTGAAACGTTTAGACGCTGAACCAGGTCATAACGATACGGAGACTGTACGGGCTAAATACGTTCTCGGAGCAGATGGTATATATTCCTCAACTGTCTCGTACATCTTCTCATCGTGCTTTCCAGGAGCACATTCATGGGTTCGCAAAACTCTTGGCATCACTATGGATGGCGAGCAAACAGGTTCATTCACAACTTTTTATCTGTTTCCTCCCATTCTCATGCAAATTCGTACCACAGAATACATATGGGGCGTTGTCGACACGATTCCTGTGACAAACTTCCCCGACATCCGCAACCGTTGTGCGATCCACTCCAACAATGGTTCATGCATGGTTATCCCGAGAGAAGGCGACATGGTTAGATTGTATTTGCAGCTTGCCGAGAAAGATGTCGTGACGGACGGCAGAGTTGATAAGAGCAAGATAAGCCCTGAGAAACTTATGGCTGTCAGTATGCGTCTTTACTGTTATTCCCGATATTTTGCTGATAGTCTGCCTCACAGGTTGCGAAGAAGTCCCTCTATCCTTATGAAATCACTTTCCCCAATCAAATTGACTGGTGGACAATATACATTAGTACGTCTTCATACCTGGCTTTTGCCTTTCATCCATTTAAATTATTGTTGCACCAGTCGGCCAACGGGTTGCATCCAAGTTCTCTGTTCATGAAAGGATATTTATTGCTGGTGACGCCTGCCACACGCATTCCCCAAAAGCTGGACAAGGCATGAACGCTAGCATGAATGATACCCACAACTTAGGTAGAGTAGAACTGATACATCTTGAAATGGCGAAGCTCACGTCACACATAGCTTGGAAGCTCACTCATGTTCTACGCGGCTGGGCTTCGCCGGATTTGTTGAAGACAGTGAGCCACTTGTAGCGAATTAATGGCGTATCTGACCATTGATAAAACTTGATTTGCAGTACGAATTTGAACGGCGGAAGTATGCGCAAGATCTCATTGCCTTTGATAAAGAATTTTCCCGCCTTTTCTCTGGCAAACCTCGAACGGAGGAAAACCAGGACGGCGTGTCACACGAGCAATTTCTTCAGTACGGCACTCCTTCCAGTGTGTTCCTGCGCTGTTAGCTAACACCGCCGTTTTGGTTAGAGCGTTTCAGACATTCGGCGGTTTCACAAGCGGCATCGGTATTCACTACGCGCCGTCGGTTCTCACGAACACAACTCACGAAACAGTTGCCACGAACCTCACCGTCGGGATGCGAATGCCGCCTCAGGTTGTTGTGCGCGCGGCAGATGCACGACCGTACGAGCTGCAGGATCTCCTCCCTGCAGACACCCGTTACAAAGTCCTGATTTTTGCTGGTGATATCACAGAAGAGGGACAGCGCACGAAAGTTCAAGCCCTCGAGAAAGAGATGGGTCGCCCAGAGGGGTTCTTGAAAAAGTACACACCGGATGGGGCACCACGCGATGCGATATTTGACGTACTCTCTATATGCGTGGGTAAGAAGGAGACTATAAACTTCACGGATGTGCCGGAACTGTTCAGAACCCATTGGTCAAAGTGAGTCCGCACCTCTACTCGCGTCACAAGCATCTTTGATAATGATTGATGTGTTTTCTAGGGTGCTTGTTGATGATGTTGAAATCAAGGGTATCAACGGAGGGAAAGCTTACGAGTCTTACGGTATCTTGAAAGATGGCGCGCTTGTTATTGTACGTCCGGATGGATACATTGGGATGGTGGCACCTCTGGATAAGGTGTCGGATGTGGACACATATTTCAAAGGAATTTTGAAGGCAGCCCGGTAGATCCTGTGCGGTTGTAACGATAGAATCATTGAGGCGAAGGAAGCTTCCTCGTAATAAAGTTGTAGATTAAATCTGCCATGTATCACTTTTCATGTCACATCGTGACATACCTGAGACACTGACTGCGACAATGACTTTGACCGACCAGGAGAAGACAGCATACAGAGAGCTTTCTATTATCTTTCTCGATAGGGACATGTTTGATGCTGAAGCCGACCTCATCGCCAGGAATCTCTCTGAACTCGACTTCTCCCTCGCACAACTTGAGCACATGCTCAGATACGTTTTATTCCCAATATTGTACACAAACTTCATTTGTTTCATCTGTGAATGGGCAGCATTCGGAGAAACTTCGCTATTTCGAGATATAGAGGACAGACAGACTCGTCCGCTGTGGTTATGTGTCGCTACGTGGCTACCCGAGCTGCTCACCTGGTGGGCCTTTGGATGGATGGTTAAATTCAACTGGGCTCCGGTGTACAACAGACTCGTCGGTAACACGTGAGTGACTAGATTTTCTCCAGTTACTATATGCTTATATCAATCGGGTTTCAGCCCGAATCCCTTGCTTGTCGAACAATCTCAAAACAATTCATATAGGCGCGCGCGTAGAAGGTGATATTCGGCAAATTTAAAGCAAGGGGCCATTGTGGTCATAGGATGGAGCATTATTGCATGTCCCGAAAGCTTGAACAAAGTGCAAAAAGGCTATTCTATGTTGACGAAGGCACTGGTTATGATTTCATTCTGCAGTTCTTTCACACGACGAGGCCGACATCGATTACGACACGTTCAATGCCGCGCGCTCGCTTGTTAGGGAAGAAGGTTTACAGGTTGGCGGAAGCTCTGGCAGTGCTCCAAGTTGCACTGAAGTGATACGATACCGCGCAAAGGAAAAGCGCGGCTCAATCTGAAGGGAGGAATGCTCTCATTCTCCTTCCCGACTGCCTGGGGTGACGGTGTTCCAGATTGTCTTAATTCAACCCCATCAAATTTTTGAAGAATTCGAAACTACGTGGGCACGAATCGCTATGGACATCGCAGAATAATATCGCCGAAACTTTGACTTCGGGACGTACTGGTCTGTCGACCGGACGAGGTATAAGAACCAAGCGAGACTCGTGACCATTCAAGGCTTCATGTATCTACGTACAAATAATCATAGAGATGCTGTGGTGGTATGTGATGTGGCAACTTTGATTGATGCGGTACAGTAAAAGAATATTTGTGGATAATAAGCAGAAAATGTATTACCTTTGAGCACTCGGCCGTCCTAACTTGCGTCGACATCCGAGCGGTTCACTTGCGCGCAATTCGAGCCGCTCGCCTTGTCCTGATACGTTCCCTCCGGCCATAGTAGTCGGTGTCGCTAGATGGAGCATACGCGCACATACGGCCATCCACCGTCTCTGTCTAGTAGCAGTGGAGGATTTGTCAGAGTTTGGACGATGAAGATAAGCAATCTTACCTGTTGTAGGACAGCGTTGTCCCTGAAAGCCAGCTTGATCCAGGACTGCGTCAACGACGGTTCTATTTCTCGCACCTCGCGCCAGAGCTGAGCCATAGGAGCCCATCGGTTTTCACGATCCATCAGAGAATCGACTATAACGTCAATCACCTGCTCCAGCTGCCAGTACTTGTCATAGCTGACCATCAAGGCGGGTTGCTTAGGGGCGGTGTCGGCGACGGGGTGGTTCAAAAATTGCAAAGAAGGGCCCAAGGGTGTGCGCGGTCCGATGCTTTTGTTTCGCTGCCAGTGCCCATCGAACGCTGCCTCGTCTTTGTCGCGTAACTTCGGACGGTTATCTTCGCTGACAGCAACCGATGACTTGACGGCCCGTGCACTCGATTGTCGCAAGGAAATTCGATTGCGAGGATTTGTGTCGTCCGATGACACAGACCGCCTCGGCGAGGGCGAGGGCGGGGGCGAGGAAGGAGCTGTGATAGAGCAGGGACTAAACAAGCCATCCATGTGGTGTGACTTGGTCGGTGGGGTTCGGGACAGCGAGAGGTCATTGGCATCATCGATGTTCGGAGTGGGGGGAGGAGACGTCCAGGCTATGACTGGCATTGGGAAAGGATTCCACTCGTCGTATTTCTCTGCGGATGTAGGGGACAGCGTGGAGGTTGGTACGTTCAACAACGCGTGGCGTTGGTGGTTGTCGCCGAGGGGAATGGTTTTGAACAGTGGAATCGCCTCGGCGAGGGCAGCAGGCTCTGAAAATTGAATCTTCTCCTTGGCTTCGGAGCGCATGTTGAAGTAGGCGAGGCTGACTTCTCTCTGGAAATGTCTGAACTGAGAGGCTGGTTTCGCGGCGAACGGCGCCAGAGAGGTCGACTTGAGTGCTGCTTCTGCATAGAACCAGTTCTCTTTGAGCGATTGTGTGGCTGACATTGCAGAGCGAGTGGTGTTGGGTATCGCTGGTTTGAAGCGCTGAAGGGGGTATATGAAGAGCAAGCGACGTGGAAGTAACGAGCCATTTTATGCAGATCGAAATTGGCACGTGACATGAAGCTGTATGAATGTGGCTGTGCAGTAGCCTGCGCGTATCACTCCGTTCCTGACGATCAAGGTGCGATGCGAAGCACGCCACGATCGACGCTCAAATGCATTTGGCCTCCACTGCAGAAACACGCAATTTCCCTGTGGACTTTGGTCAATGAAAAACGAATTGCAGGCACGTGACGCGACGCGACGCGATTGTTGTGCTATGAACTCTGTTAATTATGCACAGCCACTTCAGGGGTTTCCTCCTACTATAAATGCAACCCTCTTCGAGTCCTGGCCCCCTCATTCTCGACTTCTGTAAGGCTGTGGCAGCCCTTTCCAACCAGGCTCTCGCAATGCGCGGTCCCCATGGTGGTCTTGAAAGGCTGACAGAGTACTGACTCCGGGACTATGCGGGTGTACGGTGATGACTGGCCCGGTTGCACATTTGTGCGCCTGACCTTCAGGAGCTGTAGGCATCCGTTTAGTGGCCTAAGGAGTGCTAAGACTGCGAAGTCCTCCTTCGTAGTACCCTGCCCCTGCCTCGCGGTTTGGGATGTCCCGGCCTGTTATCAGCGCACTTGGGATGGAAGCCGTGTCTGCCTCAAATGTCCGCCTCACGCGTCCGCCTCAAATGTCTGCCTCAAACGTCTGCCTTAAGCGTCTGCATCAACATCGACTGAGGGCCCGTCTCTGAATCAAGACAGAAGGCAGGCGGGCCCTTCCCCCCTCCCCGGTGAGTTTCCGTTCCATCAATCCCTTTGTCGTCTTCTAATTATCTCTACACGGCTTTATGCCTTGGGGGTTCATGAGGGTTGTCGAATTTTTGGTCATTGGTCGGTTGGCTCAGATATATATCGCAGTCGCTTGAATGATACTTCAAGTTAAACACGCACATATGTTGGTTTAATGTATACGATACTTATACTTACCCTGATAATGTCTATTTCGAAAGTTCATTACAACTCTCTGGAACGCTCCACATGGAGCTTCGCAAGGCGCCTCCGACTTTTCGTTACTGCACACGGGAGATGTCACGTCACGCGCAACTCAAACCTCAGACACCACAATGGCTTTGACTGACCAGGAGAAGACGGCTTACGAGGAGCTTTCCATTATCTTTCTCGACTGTAACATGTTTGATGCTGAAGCAAATCTCATCGCCGGAAATTTGTCGAAACTCGATTTTTCAATCCCGGAGCTTGAGCATATGCTCAGATATAATTTATTCCCGATATTATACAAAAATTTCATCTGCCACATCTGTGAATGGGTGGCATTCGAAGAAGAGTCGCTTTTTAGAGATGTGGAGGCGAGACTGGCTCGTCCACTATGGCTGTCATTGACAGCATGGCTGCCTGAGTTACTCATTTGGTGGGCACTGGGTTGGATGGTTACGTCCAAATGGGCTCCGGTGCGCAGCAGACTGGTTGATATCCATGACTCGTGAGTGGCTGGTTTTCTCGGTTATTATAAACTTATCTCAGTCGGTTCCTTCCAGCCCGAGCTCTTCACTTAATGTCCCACAGCCTCAAGGCGATTTACGGACGAGTAAGCATAAGCGAATAAACAGGCATGCAAAGCGTAGACGCCGATAACCCACAAAGTCAGGGAAGAGGTTCAAATATCAATATCACTGCATGTATGCAAAGAAAGGGGCTTGTCACTTCACGCATTTAACTCACCTGAGACACCGGCTGGCGACTATGACTTTGACCGAGCAGGAGAAGACAGCATACATAGAGCTTTCCGTTACCTTTCTCGACAGGGCGATGTCCAAATCCGAAGCAAATCTCATTGCGAGAAATATATCCGAACTCGACTTTACCATTCCCGAGCTTGAGCATATGCTCAGATATAATGTATCCCCAATCCTGTACACAAATTTCCTCTACACGGTGAATGGATGGCATTTGACGAAGAACCGCTATTTCGAGATATCGGGGCAAGGTCGAATTGTCTGCTGTGGTTGTCCTTGATGATTACATGGTGCCCGAGTTACTCATCTGGTGGGCCTTGGTTTGGGCAGTTGAACACCAGTGGGTTGAGGTGCACAAGAGGCTCATCAAAAGCCGTAACTCGTCAGTGCATGAATTTCTTTGGTTACACGGATCCCAATTAGTTTGCACAAGCCCGAGGCATTCGTGTACAGCCTCAAGTGTGTCCAAACATAGATTGACGTACTCCTCGTAGATAACGCTGTACATTCCTTCCCGATCATAGGGCACGTCCCCAACAGAGAATAAATGTGGATTCCAAAAAAAAGTGTCCAAAGCAGAACAACCACGGATGGGCAAACGGCAAACGAGCGAAACGTCGACGATGATATCTGGAAAAGTTGGTGAACACGATTTCAACTAGTGGAATGAACTCGACTTTGTACGTACCTTTCCACGTTATTGGTTTGACAGAAGTCACCAGCGTACTTTTGGATGGTTGGAGTAAGTCTTGAGTGGGTGTGGTGACCTTTCGGAAATGAGTTCTTTCCCGGCGCACACAAATTATTCGCTGAATACTGCGTGCGTGCGTCGTCACAGGTTGTCCTGAGCGCGGCAGAGGAGAGCCATATGGGCCGCATGACCTTCTTCCTGCAAATACTCCTTCGGACAAGTAGCAGAACTACCGACCCATTCATAAAGAGTAGAAACGGTTTCGTCCCAATCTTGCAGCATATCATTGTCCATGGGCTGTGTTGGCTCTCGATCGATGATGTGGGGACATTTATACTATTTAATACTCGTCAATTCGCATGCCGCGGGCGCTCATCGCTCAGAAACGTCAGTACATCTTAACGGCGAGAGTATTTGTTAGTAGCGCCTTTAAAATAACAATGACACTCACCCTGGGTCCGCTATATGGCCGTTATCGCCATGACGTCAGACAACAGGGAGTAAAGGAACATACTGTCCACCACAGCATGATACGCTCATACGGCTGGCGAAAGTTTCAGCGACTGCATGGCACCCATAGTTATGCACCATACCTCTAAAGTCAATTGCTCAATGGCCTACATTATCCCGGCGCGCCGGTCGCCGTTTTACCGTCCTTTTGCCTGTCTCTTCGCTCGCCCACCGTTTGCCGGACCATGCTTCCTTGTCTCAGAACCGGCTCTACCGAGGTCAAGCTGTGGGACATTAAGAAAATGACTCGGGCTGAGGCAACGACTGAGATAGGCTCAACCAAGAAAAGCAAGTCACTCACGGTTTATGGATATTGACAAGTCTCTCGCGCACCGGAGCCCACTGAGATTTAGCCATCCAACCCAAGGCCCACCAGATAAGCAACTCTGGTAACCACATAGTCATGGACAACCACAGCGGACGAGTCAGTCTCGCCTCTATACGTCGAAATAGCGGAGGTTCTGAGAATCCAACCCATTCACCCAATAAGCACAGAAAATTTCCGCATAGGATCGGGAATATGTTGTATCTGAGCATGTACTCGAGATGCGGAATGGTGAAATCGAGTTCGGACAAGTTCCTAGCGATGAGGTCGGCTTCCGCATCAAACATGTCCCTATCGAGAAAAAGAATAGAAAGCTCTCTGTATGCTATCTTCTCCTGGTCGGTCCAAGTCATTGTTGCAGTCGGTTTCAGATTGAGTAGAATGCGTGACGTGACACCTCAAAACGGCAAACAGTGATATCTGACAAAGTCAAAGTGTGATCACGGATCGTGCAAACAAAATTAGTCGCTGAACACATCACGCGTGCCGTTGTCCGCAGAAGAGTGCCATACGAGCCTTGCAATTGTCTTCCTGCAGATACTACTTTGAAAGTCTAGCAGAATTTGACGGCTATTTTTCATGAATTCGTCAAGCCTGAGATTCGTTGGAACATTACTCGAGTACATACCAAGGAATGGCCAGTCCTTCAACATTCATCTACGGCCGCGATCCACGCAGCCTGACCAGCGACAGCACTCCAACAAGAAACTGACTTGACTGCTTGGTTGCTTGTTCCGTGACCATCGCTGCTATCGGAAAACGCATTGGGTGGAATATACGTGACTGGAGATGAGGTGAACATATTCATCGTAATTGCTACGAAATCTGATGTTTGCGAATCGCTGTTCAAATGGGCAGATCAAAATTTTAGGCACAAGTCTGCCTGTTATAAGCACGTACGAGTTTGAAATAGCTTTGATTATCATCTGTGCGAAGGCAGGGGGAAGGAGGCCACGCCAACGAAGATGTTTCAGAGTACCGACGCGAGACGGCGACGGCGTTTCATAAATTCCAACGTATGGATCCACACTGTCATTTGCCTTCAACCTGATGCGTGCTGTCAGTAACTGAAATCGCATCAAAATTGACTAGGAAAACCTCTGAGATCCCAGACAAGCCATTCCGACCCATTCAAAGAGAGCAGAAACGCTGTCGTTCCAATCTTGTAGCATATCTTTGTCGATTGGTTGTGGTGGTTTGTGCATTTTTGGGGGACTTTCAATGGATGTTTTTGGGATGTTGATATCGTTTAGTACCGTCAACTCGCATACCGCTGAGTGGGAGGTATGTTCAACCCTTTGAAAAGGCAATGCAGCTGAAGATTAATTGTTAGTAAATACCTTGTACCAGTGGAATATAAATCACAATCACCTGGTTTTGTTGTATGGTATATCGCGTCCCAGCCGTTGTGGCCATTTTGGAACCTTTGCTTTTCCCAACGTTCAATAGCTTGTTTTGAACGCTCAAATACTTTGGCTGAGCGATCTCGAGAGTCCACCTGTACGTCTAAGGGAGTGATTTAGATATTCGTCAAAGTTGCCCTGATGAGCTCACGAAAATATTCTGATTTCTTATGGTTCCCCATTACCGCACCAACTATGCCGAGGATCTCGTAACTCTCCTTCGTCAAGGCGAGAATGAATAGTCCGCGAGAGTCCAAGCACCAGACATCTTCGGTTCCATATACGCCTGTCGTCACCACCAACAAGTTGCTTCATATATTTGAATCGTTGGAAAGAAGATCTGTTGGTCGACACAATATGACCTACCTATACGATGTCGTTGTGGTTGTTTGTGCGCAATCGAGTAGATCAGACAGTCTCAATTTTCCTCGTTCGTAATTTGAGACCAATGGTTTGAGTTTTGCCTCCTGATCGGAATTTTCAACCAGGACATCGATCTAAAAAAATTTAGTATGTTGGAAACCCAGTTCGCCATTGGTCGTGACTTATAATAATGGGGAATAATTACCTGCCGAATAAAAGGGTAGCAGCGTTGAAATTTGTCGGGGAGTTCTCTGCTTTTGAAACATTCAATTGTGGTTCTATGTCCGCAACGATTCGGTGGTTGGCTTTCCATAGACTCAGAGTTGTAATCAAAAGAACGTGACGTCACAAACAGTTGTCACGGTTGACCTTTTCAACTGACCTGTACGCTTCTCCGTACGCAGCCGCCACGTATGCCATACGTTCGCTCCTTGGCATGCCACTGTACGCTATCCGCTCTGAATTTGTCATGGAGCACACGTTTTGACAACTGGACACCGGCACTCAGAGCAAGATCGCCAAGTTTGGAGGTCCGATTTCTTTGGCGCGTTTGTCTGAATGCCACGGCACAAACAGACTGGGTAGCACTTTGGTGGCGGATGAAACTGAATGTTTTACATCTGTGAAGCACTGGTATGAATCCAGTTCAAGTGCCCATGAACCGGTCTTTGGTCACCCACAGATCCCTCGTACGTCTACACCTGAGAGAGACTCAACGATCAATCAGTCGAATAGTCAAAGACTGGTGAAATTAAGTTCCTGGTCCTGGTGCTCCCGCTGCTACGATAATCATACTGCCCACGATTTCGTGCTTCTCCGTCCTGTTCTACTTACGAAAAAATTCTCCGAAGTCAGAGACCCCATCTATTCGGAATCGACGGTCAAACCTGGGAACAAAATGTGTCCATCAATCATGACGAAACGACTGCCACCAAAAATAAAGCTAACTTTGAACAAGATCCCGTCTTCGCGGCGAGTTTTGAACGGAAAATTGGATTTACTCAAACCGTGAAAGAGCCTACACACAGGAATGGTGAGCTAGCGAGGCTGAGCGCTGCAAGTAGACTGCTAGTAAAATTATGTGCATCTTCTCGCTGGACAATTGCAATTATATCCAACAGCGTAATTATTTCAGACAAAGACTTTTGTGATATGTCTCTCCTAGTTCGCTCTTAAAAGTTTACAGGTACTGAATGAACCATTCAACGCTAGCTTTGAATGCGCCTTCCCTGCCCTCCTTGACCTGTGGGTTGCTAATATCACCGCGCACCTGCCAGAACATTGATTACCCGTCGTGAACGAGGAAGGTTGCCTGAGAAGCTCACAGCAAACCCATGAGTGCAGCCAGGCCAATACGTTCTCTTGTATCCAGGAGCGAATTTTCCCCCGCCCAGGAGCTGGTCCCCGATGGCCTGCCTCTCAGGTCCGTAAGCAGAATCCACCTCGCATGAATTGATAAGGAGGGGCACATTTGTCTTGGAATATTTCTAGTAAAGCGGAGGAGGGATCGTTGTCAGTGGTGCTGACGTATACTCAAAGTCCTACCTCGAGATCTTCCGGAACTTGAAGGAGGGATGGGTGCGAGACTACTGCAACTTTGATCACGTTGTCGAAAGCCAGATCGAAGACGTAGCGGCCACCGAAGCAGTAGCCTGTCGCGCCGAAAGTTGTGATGCCCTTCTCCTTCAGCGCATTGACGACTTTGTCAAGGGGCGGGCGAGTTTTGTCCGCTCCGTGTTTCCCGAGCCATGAGTTGAGATCAAACTAAAATGCACTTAGTAATACGAATACAACTTGAGAAATTTCGTGGAAGTACATTGCTACCAAGGAAGTCGGGTGGGACGTAATCGCCGTTCAGATAGTCAGGTATGTAGACCTGCGTATATTGTGTCCCTTGACCAGCCTATCACGCGAAACACTATATATGCGCACCTGAAAGCCGTTTTTCGCGAAATCGTCGGCCTGCAAAACATATGCATAAGTGGCGGCGCTTATAGTGAAATGAGGCATAGATACCAGGAGCTATTTAAAGTGGGTTGGTCAATGTGCAGTCATTGAACAACTCAGAAAATCGCATACCTGCGCGTTTTTGAAAGACAGACCGAGAACGTCAGGGAGGTACAGGATGGCCTTGTCCTTGGGATAGCTAACTAGTGGTCCACCGCAGCGAAGCGATCACCATGATATCTCGAACTCACTCTGATTCAGGAAGAGCAACGTATGTGTCCACACCACCAATCTTCTGGATCTTGCCTATCCCATTGGTCAGACAGTGGGTATGTCTCAGAGTCATGAACACTAACCGGTTGGTGTGCCTTCATGACGGACACCTGAGTAGGCAGTCAGTAAACAGCAATTTTGCCTCGTGAAGTGGGCTATATGCGCACCACTGATGCAGTCCTTGCAGAAAGACATTAATATTGCGTTAGTCGCTCCGAGAGTTACGCTGTGTTTTGGGACAATGGATGACTTTCCACGGCGCGTTACAAAGCGATAGGTGATGCCTTCCTTTTCCAGACAACTGTATTGGGTATTGTGCGCGACGATGACGATTAGATTAGATTAGATCCCAAAGATTTTGTCGTATGATGCCTCTCATCTCGCCACATTCGACTCATCGCGGTCTAGGACGATGTCGACGTCCGCATGAACATGGCATACTTCTCTCCAACAACGTCTGCTGATGCTTCGAGTCTTCTCCCCATCCCGATCTTTGCTTCTACATCAACTTTTGAAAGGTCCAAAAATGTCCTCTTTGTCATCCATCGCGTCGGATTCTCCTCAGGCTGGTATTCCGATAATGGACTCGTTGAAAGCCCTACGTGAGTGGAGAACGAAGGCGTTTGAAGAGAAGAAGTCCGTGGGATTCGTCCCTACGATGGGTGCGTTGCACGAAGGACACATTTCTTTAGGTCAGTAACCACTACAATACGCCATAGGTGCGCATTTATGCATGTGTTGATTATATTATTATACAGTCAAAAGGTCCTTAGAAGCCAACGACCTAACCCTCCTGTCAATATTCGTGAACCCCACACAGTTCGCACCGCACGAGGACTTGTCATCTTACCCGCGCACACTCCCCCGCGACCTCGAGCTTCTCTCACGTATCTCCGTTCCCGCTCCCGCCAGTGGCATATCGGATAATACCACCAACGCAATACGAAAGACGTCGGCTGTGTTTGTGCCGACTGTCGATGAGATGTATCCCTCTTCTGTCAGCCAGAATTTGCAGGAGCAGAAGGGGACTTTTGTCGAGGTTAAAGGGTATGGAGAGCAGATGGAGGGCAGGTCGAGGCCGACGTTTTTTAGAGGCGTTGCGACGGTGGTGACTAAATTGTTTAATGCCGTTCAGGTTCGTGACATTTTTCTCGCTGTTGTGGCGCATATATTTCAGGCGTATTTCCATGCCACCATTTTACCCTCCGGAAATTTACTTTACTGAGCAAATGCTCTTTTATTTTATAGCCAACACACGCATATTTCGGTCAAAAAGACATCCAACAAGGACTCATCCTCCGGCGAATGGTGTCCGACCTCCTCATGGCGCATCCCACCGCTCAAAACGTCCACATCGTCCCAACCGCACGCGACCCAACGGACGGCCTCGCGCTCTCCTCGCGCAACGCATACCTGTCGCCCACCGAGCGCTCATATGCGGACACGCTCTACCGTATGCTCAAGGCAGGCGAGGATGGATGGGATGAGGGCGGCGGAAGGGAGGAAGTGGTGAGGAGGGCGAGGGGGGTGTTTGATGAGGTTGTGCAGAAGGCGGGGAGGGACGGTGAGGGTGTGCAGATGAGGTTGGATTATGTCGAGGTGAATGATCCGTGGACGTTTGAAGTCGTTGAGGGTAACGAGAGAAATCCTGGCACTGTTTTGGTGCTTAGTGGTGCATTGTGGATTGGGCGGACGAGGCTCATCGATAACATCCTTCTTGGCGACGCGAGCAAAATAATTTATTAGCCCACACAATTTTATTGCACTGTAGCTACTTCCAAAAATAACGCAGTGGCACTAAACTCCACCGTTCGATCAAAGTGATTGAAAAACACATTTAGATGCAACGAACGCGAGGCGTCCTCACTTGCGCGTCCAGCACCCCATCACATGAAGCCGATAGTATAGTCTAAGAGATGCATGCATGGTGTAAGTGCCGCTGCACCCGGATCGATCTCGTTGATTCCTCGAAGGTGTTGGTGAGAGTCGGCGTGCGGTGTCCGTGTCGGTATTCAATCAATGATTGCGGTGACTGATGTGTGCCGAAGCAGAAGCGCAGAGGTGCGATGGCGATCAAGCCACCCCGGCGTCCTCTGTAGAAGATGTGGTCTTGTCTATGGTGTTTCCAGTGTTTCCAGTTCGAAATGAATTGCTAATAGACAGAACGGGTAAGAAAACCGCGCCGCACGAACGATGGCGTAGATCCACGAGTGATGCCACGCGAAAGGCTATGACGAGTAGAGGACGAGTTTAGCAAGAACTTCGGGTGATTGGGCCACGGTATAGCATCGTGTTTGGCCGCATGGGATCTGTGGCACTGCAGTTGAGTGCTGGCAGCGTGGCACCGGAGGTATCAAGACACGGAGGTACACGGGCACTAGCTAGCACAGAGTGACGTCAGTAGCAGTTTTCTTTTCGTTGCGATTGTCGAGGTGAGATGGGAAATGGATGTGTGTGTCGAGCCTGAATGGAACAAACAAGGAGATTTTCGAAACAAAGAGATTTGCGGTAGATCTGGACGATCAGAGAGGGGGATAAACAGGTGTAGATGTCAGATCCAAGAACTGACGGGCTGTGATCACAATTGACTCGAAAGGATTGAACGCTGGATCCGATCACGAGACAACAACAGTGCATACATTCTCCCCTTTCGAGAGAAAATTGACAGACGAGACGACAATTACGCGAGAAAACAAGAGTGCAATGGATCTGAGACAAAAGGATTTCCTGTCGTAGAGTGAGGGCGTATGTAGGTGCAGAATGCATGAAGAGGGAGGACGAGATGGGTTGAAACAATTGATGGAAACAAGAACAAGGCTGCTTAGTAATCCTATGCGTTACATAAATTGCTGTGACCTTTGTTGCCACGCCTCGTAACGACACGCGCCCTCCTTTTTTCCTGCAACCAACCGCGTTGCAAAAGTACGTCCGTCATCGTCGTCCCCGACTATATGCGCCCGTTGCTCACCGCGTCGTTCACTGTTACCCACAGCATGTCTGCTACTACAACACTGTCAATGTCTGCAACGGTGGCCCCTCTTACACATCCCCGCCCGCAGCTGGCAGCGAGCCACACAAATCTTTTGTCCGACTGGCTCAACATCTCGCCGTATCAGCGCAGTGAGCCTGACACTGACGACACGCCTTCGCTCACATCAACGCCCTCGAGGATGTCCATCGAGGTCCCATTCGCCGACTCCCAAATGGCCTTAGACGCCGAACCCCTTGTTTTACCAGCCCGTGCCATGAAAAACGATGAAAAGGCGCTATTCCTGCCATCTGAACGCGAATTCACATCATCGCCTTCACTGATGCACTATTCCTCCCTAACAAATCATGCGTGTTCGCCCAACGACACGCATACGTCCACCCGCTCGACGAGTCATCCCGCAGTACCGCTGTCAATTCCTGTTACGACCCCCACGACCTACAAAAACGCATTCAAAATCGCTTCCCCGGCTCCGTCACTCTGTCGTGACTCGCCGGACGCGTCATTACTGCAGGCCACCCCAGAGCTCTTTTCTACTTTCACTTCATCACACAATCACTCCATGGGTCAATCCAATATTTCTCCCGTCGTGCGCCGCTCTCAAGGAGAGTCTACTCCCATCACCACGCTGTCGGACGACGAGGAGAGTCAGGCTAGCGGACGCGACACGCCTAATTTGCCAACCGAGGACATGACTATATGCACCCCTCACGATCACGAAGAAAGCCACGATGCTATTAAACGCACGTTTATGGAACGCCTCACGAACGCATCTACTCCATCCCATCTTAATCCAAACCAGACCTCATCCTCAGATAATCATGTGCATTCACCGCTTTGCCTTAATTCGCCGTTCCAACTCCGCGGCTGCCAGTTCCGCCCACATACCCCCGCATCTTCATCTCCTCTTTCATCAGTCACTTATGAATCAGATACCCCTGCACAGTTGTCTCGACCTAATTATGCAACGACTCCCAGACCGCCGAAGCGTTTCAAACCCTCCCCACTCTCCGTTAATCTCACTCCATCCTGGACCGACACGTTCACACTGAAAAAGCTGCGTGCCTTCGAAGAGGACGGACACAGATATAGGACGCGTTCCAAACTTCGGTCTCTCCGTTCGGAGATAGAAGCCCACGAGAAGGACGCAGACCTCAACATAATCAGAAGCTATATGAAGAAGGAAGACGAAGAGATCTTTGGCCGCACGCGCCGCCAGACAAAGATGATCAACAGCGGTCCCAAGCTGCTTGCGGAGCCGAAGGCCACGAAGGAGACCTCCGCTACCCCCGAGGCGGCCCCATCTAAACCCTCGGGCAGGAAGTCACCTACCTCCGCCGCCACCGTTAAAGCCGCTGCGGCGAAGGCTCCTGCGGTGAAGGCTCCCGTGGCGAGGGCTACTCCGACAAAGTCTTCTGCAATCCTGGCAGCTGCTGCGGCCAAACGCTCCGCTGATGAGACCGACACTCCTTCGCGGCCCAGCACACCTGCCAAACGGGCTCGTCGGAATGACGACGCTGCTGCTACTGCCAAGGCACGCACCAGCAAGCCAGCAGCCGCTTCCGTTCCCACTCAACGTGGCGCCGTGGCCTCCGGCAGCTCCACGAATAATAATCCACCTCTACCTCCTATCCCGTATCAGAATAGAACGTTCCCACCTTCGGTCCCTGTCAATCCCACCTTCCCTCTCATGTATAGACGGTTCCCGCTTTGCACTTACTTTGACCCAAATAATCCCAGGTTCGTCTCGATCACTTTGCGTCTTTGCATGCATAGTTGCTGACTGGATGATGTGCATAGATACCCTAAACATTCGAATGTGCCTGCGGGTGGTATATTCAACCCGGCGCGTAATTTGCTCGACCTTTATACCCCCCGGTTCGTCAAGGGCATTGGCCGTGATAAGGTTGGCCTGTGCCCAATCTGCTACGAGTCCAGGGAACGTGGCGGGCTGGGGAAGACGGAATGGCTGTCAATGAAGTTTTCCGCTTTTAAGTGGTACGTTTCTTCATCGTGCTCTCCTCGCGTGAATATGTCACTGACATTCGTTTCAACAGAGTTTCTCCTTTAGTTGTATTTATTGCTCATTGCTAATCATTTTTTACAATTGCAGTTATCATATGCAGTATGCGCATGGTAAGCACTTCATCTTCATAAACCCTAATGACAACGTACTAATCATCCATTCTTGTAGGTATTTCGCCGACGACTGCGCTCCCCTTCTCGCCACCTATCGAGTTCAGGACGATCCACCGCGAGCCTAACCACAAGAACGAGAAGGAGGAAATGCTCGAAGGGATGTGCCACAAATGCCAGAACTGGATTCCCCTGGAGGGCGTCAAATGCGTTGAGGCTAAGGTACTTAAACATATCCTTCTTCTTACTTCTTTGGAGTACAGTTCTGAGTACTGACCAATCGTTGCACCTGTAGTTGAAGGAAATTTATTGGTGGAAACATGCGGCAGCTTGCCACAAGGGATCTACCCTCGAAGGCGAGACGGACGCACATATCGAAGACGAGCTGGCACTCTCCGTAATGGATATCGCAGGCATACGGCGGAAGGCATAATTCGGTTGATGATAATTCGCGCGCATTTTTTCATAATTATATATATTGCAGAACAGGAATGGACTCGCTATCGTTAGAACTGTGGTTTTTTTGGTCACCCTCATCCTCTCACCCACCCCCCATGCATGCTATGTTTTCTCACTTCGTTGTGTATATGTTTTCCATTTGTCGTTATTCGTTCGCATTTTCGTCGCATCTCATCCTCTGTTTCGCATGTCCGCATTTGTCTAGTGTATGTTTTCTGTAATTCTGTTGGGCTGGTCTCTCTCTCCGCCGGGCCTTGTTAATTAATTATAATACCCGTAGGACGTTCACGCTATCTCTGTCTTAATGGATGTTCTTGACGTAATATCCGTGCACCAGAATCCTCTTCACGCATGGGATATCTTATCAGTACAAGTCAATTGTGCCTGACACGGACATCTATCAATCATCCAACGGCTAGCTGACCTGGCTTTTGCAGTAGCAAGGCTACATCTACCATTTTTACAAGACGTTGACAGCACCCAGATACACAGCATTACGAGGACATAGTCAATATAATACACCTTTACTAGTACGTACATTTTGCGAGACACAAAACTTTTCAGATGCTGCGTAAATGATGATAGCGTCACAGGAGCTCGAGCTCCCCGTATGTCACATAATCAAAATTTCCGATCAAATAAGTGAAATTTATTGCTTTTACACAAGAGGTATAATCTTTCCACAATCTATTTGAGTACCGTCGTAGTGGAATCTTGAGGACGGGAGAGGCGCTCTCGAATGACGTACGGGCACAAAGCAAAGAAGCCGATGTCGGGTCATCGCGAAAAGCAACGTCGCGAGCGTCAAGGGCGGCGGGGAGAGGTGGTGGAGACCGGTTGCACTCAATCCTACCAGATTGCGAGATACATTGTGGATATGGTACAGGAGATGGAGTGTGAAGGTTGTAGGGTTCGTGGTTGATATGCATGGAGTCGGCAGTGATACCCATGGGCTGTTGACGGTGTTCGGTAGAAGGAAAGGAAGTTGGGAAGGGCTTCCAAGTAAGCGGTCGGTGAGTGAGCTGTGCTCATTGGTGTTCCCCGACTTGAAGGCGGCCTTAGATGGGTGAGGTGTGATACCGCATTTGATGGGTGGTGAAGGAGCTTGTACTAAATGATGTGCTAGCACGACAGCTCCGGGCCAAAGGTGCGATGTGCGTGAGCCACGGAAGCCGGGAGTTGCTGGAGCTCTCAGTTCACTGCCTTCTCTGGACCTGGATACCCCGAAACTGAGAGGCGACAAGGTGCGGCAGCTGGTTGTAAATTTTGCGTACCTCCTGCTCAAAATTCTCTAATCCCCACTGAGCAGTTGCAAAGTGCCACTCGAGGCTCCCTCGTCACCTGAATCATCTCCCTCAGCGGAACAATTTCTTGCCTGTCCACCCACCGGCTCTTATTCGGATAGCTGTTCTCGCAGACCATCTTCGGGGCGATCGTGAACGAGCAAAGGACTCGGAAGAAACACTTTTGTGAGGAACCCATGCATGCTCTTCTTGCAATTTCGTGATGTCGATACACACGTTACTACGAGCGACCTCGAAAGGAGGGAGCTTTACCACAATGGATTCGAGTGTCCCTCCTTATGTCAACGTTATTTTCGGGTCTTGTGCGCAGCTCGTGTGTCTTTTGTTCGTTGGCGTTGGAGAAGTCCTCGGTCCTTCCATTCACACCGTCAGGATGGTGATCCTTAAGTTTCCCTTTCAAACGCTGTATAGCGTTCTCCACGATTACGATTTTCGCTTCAAGCGTCCGAACAAGAGCGTCTACAATATCCCAGAACAACTTAATGGGGTTGAAACTGGGATTTCAGATTATGTTGAGGTATCGTTAGTCGGTGGCAAAGACACTTCCTTCCATTTCGTCCTCACCTTGAAATGGCCAATCTAGAATGCTATGCAGAAGGTCCTGCCAACGAAACGCCTCAGAACCAGGAAAAATACAGTGATGAATGCATCACTTACTCTGAAAGGTTCTGTCGCTTTTCTCTCCTTCCTGGCTTTCATCCATTTGTGCTCGCCTTGTCTGCTACTCGGTTTCCCTCCTCTTATCCTCGAGTAATCTTCAGGTGCAAGTAGAATGTCCAGAGTACGCAACTTGCGCAGCACTTCATTTTCTCACCATGCATCGGAGTCCAGAAACATGGCATGTATTTGACGCCACCTTATGAGGACATCCATGTCCAGCTGTTTGAACAGATTGACCTCATTCCCAACGTCGCGGACGCGTTGCCCTGCTGCCTTGCAAAATCAAGTGTGCAAAATCAGAAAACTAGGCTACGTGCAAAAACGATGCATACACACCACTTCGCGCCGCTTCAGCTCAGCAACATATTCATAAAAAATTAACTTCAGGTCATAAGAGTAAATTCTCCCCTGTTCCCAATAGGGTGCTGCGCAAATGTCTTGTATGCTGCGGAAAATGTGGCGTAATGGAAGACGAGATGCCTGGCATGTTCCGCAATGCTGGGAGGAGTTTCGCCAGAAGAGTTTCTCGTTTCTCGACTTCAGACCTTCGACGTACTGGGGGTGAAGAGGTGAGTAGTTGAATGGGTTTGAAGCGAAACCCAAGAGCTCACCGAGCCTTCTTTTCCGCTAGTGTATTTGCCGTTTTAGACAACGAGTCAGTAGTAATTGCACGCATCGTCTGATCCCACGCCTAATCCGCATCCACCCCAGCCTTTCTCAATAAGTACATGAACGCTTCTCTGCCTCGTCGACTGTCGCAAATCCATCATGAGGTATAACAGGATCATCTGCTAAGTTTGGCGTGCAGGCAAGACGACTGAGGGAGCCGTGGCGCTATACCTTTCTGTGGACCGACTGCGCTGTCGATGCCGTTGAGGGACTGGGTCTGTGCCTCCTATTGGGACTGAATCACCTTTCAAGTTGACATGGTCTCCTGCTCCTGCTGCGAAACCCGGCGCTTTCATGTGTGGGTTCTGAATCCCAATCGTCAGATTGGAGTTCGACAACGGCTAGAGGTATGCTCACAGTGCAGGATTGAATTTACCTTGTTTTCGTCATTTTCGAGTAAGGGCAGAAGCTCAGCGCTCATCTGGCATTCGTTCTTTTGATTGGTCTAGTTTTCAAGTGAGGCATATGATGGTAATGACCATAGACAAACACTACTGTGTAGCAATATTTTCTTCCTCTGAAAAGTACACTTTCCGAGGATCTCTTTAGTGAACTATTCAACGGAAAAACGACCAAGAACGTGCAAATACAACTTACCGTCGTTAGATCTGCGCAAAAGCCAAAATTTGAGAGAAAGTGGCCAAGGAAAGGCGCTCAACAGTCACCATCAGGTTTCTCCAGAACGCTGTCCTTTCAAGTTGTGGCAGTATTGAACCCGTTAGCGAGACAATCCGCATTAATATTGCAATGTTCGATCCTTGAGTGAGTCTATTTTCGTTTCGTGTGCATGCTAAATGGATATTACCAACAGTTTGCCAAACTCGGTAGTAGGAATGATTACAAACCTGTTTTCACATGTCACGTCACATATTCGACTCTAACTGATACCTATGACGTTGACCAATCAGGAGAAAATGGCATACAACGAACTCTCTGTTATTTTTCTCGACAGGGAGATGTTTAATAAGGAAGCTAGTCTAATTGCCTTGAATCTGTCCAGCCTCGACTTTTCGATCACCGAACTCGAAACAATGCTCCGAAATAACCTTTTCCCGATCTTGTGGCCCAATTTTGCTTGCAGCATCAGCGAATGGATGTGGTTCGACGAAGAACAACTATTTCGGGATGTCGAGGCCAGAATGACTCGTCCACTATGGTTTTCCTGCATTACATGGTTGCCAGAGTTACTTATCTGGTTGGCTTTGGGATGGGCAGTGGAACGCAAGTGGGTTGAGGTATGCAAGAGACTTACAGACATCCGTGATTCGTGAGTGATTGGCTTTTCCTGGTAAAGCTTATCTCAGTCGGTTCCCTTTAAGCCCGACCCACACGCTTAGTCCTGAGTACGGTCAAGTTGGTCCAAAGACAAGTAAGCATAACAGCGGGGAGGCGATCGGGAATGCGATCGGCGGGAAAAAGGCAGAAGCATACGTGAAGGCGATTGGTTGGAAGTCAGATGGCAAGTCAGATGGCAAGCAAGCAAACGGGCAGTCGTTCGGTTGCGGCAAGCAGGCAAAGGGGAGTGTGGTCGGCGGGCTGGCGAACGGGAAGGCGATGGGCGGGCATGGGAAGGCGGAAGGTAGGAAGGAAAACGGCGGGCTGGCGAATGGCGGGCTGGCAACGAACAAGCTGGTAAACGGCGGGCGGATAAAATATAGGCGATGATACAAAAGGGTCGATCCGAAAGTCGTATTTTTGTACACCACGAGTATTACATTCTTGTACGCATGAGTCACATGGCAATTCATTTCAATGTATCCGGCTTCCCACAACGACTTGACCTCTCCACATCAAGCAAGTCGATCCAATAGGTGTTCGAGGATGATACGCAGAACGATGATCACCATATGCTCTGTGAAGTAGCTGGCACGTCAACCCACCAAAAAAATACGGAATACTAAACGATGACAGTCAAGTCGTCATCATCCGCCCACTGTAACACCACCCCGTTCCCAATGTTCGCTCCCACATACCCTCCTATAACGACACATATAACGACGATAAGAGGCCCAATGTTCACGGCCCTTCCAGCACGATCGCCAAGCTTGTTACCAGCAAAGCCCAAGCCCCAAGAACAAATTTGATGAACGAGTTCTTTCAAAACATCCGGGCTCTTATTGACTGTGTGTATGGAGGCGACAATCGCGAAGAAGACTGCAAAGCTGCAAAGGAAAGGATAGCACGCCACCACTCTGTTGGCCACGATATCGGAGCGTCCAGATCCTTCGACGAGCATGGCAGATGCGAAATCTTTCTCATGTTTGTCCAGTTTTTCGAAAGGCACGTGGTATCGTCGGGCGGAATATCTGTCGAGGAGTTGCTCAAGACTTTTGCCTTCGCGCTTTCGGATTCTGGCCAGTAGTAAACCCAAGGGTGATGAATCACGGCGCATCTCCTCCATGCAATCGTTCCGCGCCTTCATAGCCTTTCTGGAGGCGCTCCTGCGCGATATGAATTTCCTCTTCATCCGTTTCTTTATTCGCTTGGATTTTCTGGAGTTGCGCTGCCTGTATCTGGCGCGGACCTCGACATCGATATAGAGCCAATCAAGCCATAGCAGACTTGTGGTTTTGAGCCAACTGAGCGTTGACTTTGCCCATTTGGAGTCGAATATGGTGCGAAAGTAATGGTCCACGTTATGCTGAGCCTGACGTTCGCCATTCTGGAGCTCTATGTCTACTGACGGGTGGTTTCCGACGAACGACTGGGGAGCCTGCATCACGCGTTCAATCAAGTCGCCCACAGTCAGTTTCTGTATTTTTTGTCCCGAGGATGTTTGCTCACCGAAAGTATATTATCAAAATAAAAAAAACATAATCACTCTGTTCCGTTATATAGACGGGGGGTTGTTGACGCGGATGTTGGCGTGTTGATGTATGGGAATATCGCCACCGGGTGAATAACTCGAGGAACGCAGTTCAGTTACTCTTTCCGGTAAGAATCGTACCTAATGTAATTGACAATGATTTTCTAACATAATCATCTCCGACTATGTTCTCCCACTATGTATGGCACGAAGCTGAAGACCATCGCTCTCGATCCGGGTGCACAAGCACTTATGCATCTATTGACCGATACATTGGGTTCATGCAATATGAACTTGACGCGCAAGGGAAGATGCATCACATTCCATCGTAGGGACGAGTGCCGACTTCCTTTCTTCAAATGCCTGATTCCTTTAGTGACGCAAGGATTGCAACACGCGACAGGGAGGACATTTTTCGATAGATCACTGGCAGAAACTACGCAGAACCAAAAATGCGAGAAGACTGGAATCATCAGCAGCCGTTGTTAGCAAAGGACAGCTCATGTCGGACATGTTCCTAGACAACTCAGATGTGACAGTATATATTTGAACGGGGTATGATTCACAAATCCGATTACATCTCCTCTTCATCAAATGACAATTCCTCCACGGGAAAGTCACCAACTTGGACTATGTTTGGCCGAACAAATGCACCGTAAGGACTACGACACGAGAAATATCGTTCTCCTTGTACACTTTCGGTTCCTCAGCACACATACTCTTCATCCACAGTGGAAGGGCAGAAAACTTACGATCCATCATTCTTTCCGAGTGGTTCGTCATATTCAATGCCAACCCATACACCACCTTTCCCGAATTTTGTCGGGCCGACAAAACGAACGGTACCACGTTTCTTCATACCGTCCTCGGGGATGTCGACTTCACAGCGTGATCCTATGGTGATGTGTTCAGGAGTGTCTGTTTCCATTGGTGAAGCTTCGTGGTCTTTGGGAGCGAAGCGTCCGAGCTTGTGTTGTTGCTTGTAAGTTAGCACGGTGTCTGGGATTGATGTAAATTAAAAATATGACCAGAAAATCTAAGAGGACAGGTTTGTTATACCTTGACGTTTGGCATATTCGTCCTCAGTAAGCTCGAATTTTTGAACTTGAGACACATCGGTGAATTGTCCGGTCAGAGATGTCCTGGATGGATTTTTATCTGATACCTATAACACATAACATGGAGTTTCTGACTGATGATCCGTTGTGATGAATAATTATCTACCTTGAGCGCTTGCCAATCGCGCAAGCCATAGAATCCCAGAGGTCGGTCATCATCCGTCAGCTCAGCAGCGGCCTTCCCATCCGAAGTAGCTTCGTCTTCGGAGTTGAACAGTTGTATGGATTGCGAATCGGCAGGGATCCCAGTGACCGATTCGAGCTTTGTCTGGAATTCAGCGCGCCAATTTTAGCACACGAAGATGTTGCAGGAAGTGAGTTTGGGGGTGACCTTCAGTTGCTTTACGGTCGTATGCAGATCATAGCGACGTTCTGAACGTGTGTCTGGAGAAAGAACGAAGACGGAGGCCGCCCCAGACATGAATACGGTTTTCGAGTTGTTGACAAGTGAGATAGATCCCGATTAGGAAACCATGGTTGCTTATTTCGGCAGTCCTTACATCTTATCGGCAACCACGATGTCCTCTGGCGAATGCGGAAAGCGTGCTGCGGCTGGTAGAATCTTGCGTTATTCCTATGACTATTCTCAAATCCGAGAACGCTCTCCGAACTCTGAATGCACCTCTGGGCTGTGCCGCTTTTACCGTCCAACGGACTCCCAACGTCATCCGACTCGGTGCAACCTTGAACACATGGCCGATTATAGTACTTCACACACACGAAACCATACGGTCGATCTTCAAGGAGGACTCTCATGTATTTTGTGCTATTCTTGGTCAAGAATGCGGGGGACCTTCGAACCCTCTTGACATCCATGACCCGAATGCATTTTGTGCATCGGCTAATCGACCTTATGTTGCAGTATCACCTGCCTGGCCTTCTGTAGCCCCGTGCTGCGTCTTCCGTCTTAAATCTGTGGACTTCTTGTCTTCGCTGCATACTCACTCCACCTAAAAGCAGTGCTTTTTGTTCTATCTTTGAAGATGATACCCAGGCAATGTTGTCATCGTATCTATTCTTGCTCACTTTGACGGGTCTCTTGTGTCCTTAAAGAGTTGAAAACGAAATGCGACACTCCCGTTGCTCCGTCTTGTGGACTGAATAGCAGGCGACTCTTCCCTCTTCGTGGCTCAAGGCATCATGGCTCTCCGTTTGCTCCTTTCGACACTCTTTTCACTCATAGCGACTGTTAGGTCTGCACCTCTGCTTGGAGCAAGGCAATCAATCACTGCTCTGTCTTCGACGCAGATCTCTTCTTTCAAACCATTCACATTCTTTGCGAGCACTGCATACTGTCAGCCTTCGACTACGCTCACTTGGTCGTGCGGAGGTGCATATTATAGCGATTTTCCTTACTGCTGAAACTGATTTATTCCAATTTATGACCAGCCAACTGTGCCGCCAATGTTGGGTTTATACCTACGGCCTCAGGTGGAGATGGCAGCGATACGCAGTTTTGTAAGTACAACAAAGATGTCGGCTAGACTGTACTGAAACGCTCGACTACAGGGTACGTTGGATTTTCGCCAGTGCAAAGCACCGTCATCGTAGCACATCAAGGAACCGACCCTTCACAACTGTGAGCTCCGTTGTTGGTATGCATCCAACTAACTGACTAACTTGTCTCGATATTCTGTAGCGTGGCCGACCTGACTGATGCCGACTTTGTCTTGACCAAACTGGATCCAAAATTATTCCCTGGTATACCATCATCAATCGAGGTTCACAACGGATTCGCAGCATCCCATGCAAGGTTCGATCCACTCTCAAGTTCCAAGTTATCCATATCGTAAAACCCATTTGCTTCCGATAGGTCCGCGCCGGCAATTCTAGCTGCTGTGCAAAAGACTATTTCTGCGCATAATGCCAAATCTGTGACTGTTGTCGGACACTCACTCGGTATGTGGATGCGGAATGGAAAAAGAAGTGGAGCTTATTTACTCATATTCTTTATGATAGGTGCTGCGCTTTCCCTCCTAGATTCGGTCTACCTGCCGTTGCACATTTCCGGTGTGTCATTCCGGATGATTGGATATGGTATGCCTCGAGTATGTCTTTTCTCAGTTTCGGAGCGCTTCCATCCGTGCTTATCCCAACCATTTCATTCAGGTGGGTAACCAAGCTTTCGCGAATTACATTGATCAGCACGCAGGAGCTACTCACATAAACAACAAAGAGGATCCGGTACCCATTCTTCCTGGCAGGTTCCTAGGATTCGTGCATCCGTCTGGTGAGGTGCACATTGAGGACTCTGGCGAGTGGGCAATGTGCCCCGGTCAGGATAACACGTCGACGCAATGCTCGACTGGTGATGTGCCGAACGTACTTGAGTCGAATGTGAATGACCATGATGGTCCCTATGACGGTGTTACAATGGGTTGCTGACTGTTATTTGTATTTCGGAATTATTCTTATGTCTTGTATTTCCCTTTCAATGTACCAGAACCTTGTTGCGAAGAAGCGACAGTAAAATCCGGACCTTGAGGCATTTACGGGAGGAAGCAAGGTGTGTAAAATAAATAAACCACGTGGCCACTTATTGCTCCAAAGTTTGCATACCCACCCAAGCGCAATGTCAGCATGCCTGAGTTACAACGGTGTCTTTTTTGCGAAGAAGAATCGGCGTGGGGGATCTATGCGAGATTTCCGGGTGACCACGCGTCAAACCATACAGTGTAAGACCGGTACTTGTCACACAACATTGAAAGTGATTGCGCGCTAACTCACAAATACGGTTAACCCAAAAATAACTTGGTAGAACTTT
>ML170161.1:995287-1067702 GCA_004355085.1 Rickenella mellea
CAAAATATGAAAACGATAGCTGCAAAATTGAAAGACTTTTTCCGATAGTGTGACAAGTAGTGCTCCTGTGACAAGTACCGGTCTTACACTGTATCAAAAGCAATCCGGAATTTCAGGACCTTTCTTTTACGGCATGAACCATCATCTATAACAAGCCCATCTAATTACGAGCGATGGCTGCTTCTGAGTTACATTTCGGGCACATGCACTCAAAGCCCCATCCATTCCATAATTTCTTCCTTCTCTCGACAACGGACATCTTGTCTTCTTCCTCTCCAAGATAACTGATGCATAACTCATCGTCCTTAGCCACCACGCGTCGCAACGTGCTGCTGAACTCCCAGCCTTGACCAACGCGTGTTTTAGTAACGCTTGGTTGGCAGCTGTGATTGAAGAATGAGGCGTCTGGCCAGATTCCGTACCCAAGAAATTCGTCGCCGTCTCGAGAGCCTGTGCCACTCCATATGCCGAAAGAGTTGCAGGCATCGCGAGCCATTAGCCCGTGGATAATTGCGGGGGTTGTAAAAGGGAGGAGCTCTGTTGGGAGAATGGCGAGAAGTTGAAGGTATGCGTAAGTGGTGGAGAGCAGTGCCGTCTTGGACGTGTAGGGACGTGGGTTAGGCGCCACGCTCTCTAAACTTGACCACAGTGACGGAGAAGTTAAATGAGAGATTATGCCAGATAGGACAAAATAAATTATGTCTGTATCGTCTATCGGAAGCTGGAGTGCCTCTTGGAGTGCCCTCCTCTGAGCTTTGGTTGAGGTCGAGAGATCGGAAAGCCGTCTAGAGATAATTAGAGCTGCTCTATCATGAACGGAACGCCAAGCCTGTGAAATACCAAGGGTCAGTCATTAACCACGCAAAGATGATGTTCCATGCACCTCAGTTATCTCGTCTACATCAGGTGAGAATCCTGCTCCGAAAGCTATCCTTTCGCTTTTAATGATATCCGAGTCCTTGCGTGCGCGTAATTGAATGAAGGATTCCAATGCAGAAAAAGCTTCTCTGGCTAAGGGTGGGTGTCTATCCAACCAGGCTTGCTGGCATTCCGCGGTGCAAAATACAACTCCGTATCGCAGATCCTTAATCTTCCAATACTGACCCAGATTGTATGCAAAGCAGTGTGCGCAGACCTCCCGCCGAAACGTCCTGAATATGGTGTACGCGACTGGCCTGTCGAACCGAAGGACAGGACTTCCCGGTTCCAGATCGATGGCCGCAAACACACCGAAGCCAGCATGGAGCGTAGGTTTTATCGCGACCCGTGAAGACTTTGAGGCCAGCGAAGGGACAGAGCGGGCCAAAGAGGCGAATTCAGACATACAAACGATTCAAGCGGTGGTCATCGTCCAAGGAGTGGTTGTTGTGGTGCGTGACAATTGCGTGACACAAAGCTGGATGGAGCAGTTCGGCTCAAAGGCAAATTAAAAATTTGCTACTTCGCAAGGCGGAAGGAAATATATTGCTGCGTTTGATTTCACGACACATACCTGACTCCCATTTCAAAACTTTGCAAATTTTGACCAGGGTGCAAGATTTTATTACCGTGACAGTGACTAGTCACAGCCAAGATCCGTAATTCCGAGTCCGGTGGTTTCACATCACCCAGCCAGATTGCCTGAAGCCGACGAACAGGACGCTGACTCGCTGTAAAAATTTAAGAGCATGCACTCCCAGTGGTAGCCTACCAGCTTAGTTGTGATTTGTTGCGGGGAGACGCACTTTGAGTGCTTATGGGCATCACCAACATCCGGTTACTCAGGAAGGCAAACGACGATGGGCCTATGGTCAATACGTGAAAAATTCATTTGAATGCATCCTTGTGAACTCGATTAGTGCTCGTTTAAGGGAAGAGTATTATGGGCATGAAAGATTTTGTAGGATCACAATGAGGAACGAAAACATCGACCTTGTTCCAATGGTGCGAGCGGAGTTTGTTTTGTCACTTGTCCATAATCCACATCCCCGACCGCATCACCATACTGATTATTTATCAAACATCCTGATCTCACTCGCTCTTACAACAATCTTCATCGCCATTTTCGAAAGTAAAGCCGTCCACTCACTCCGTTCGCTCCACCAACCATCGCCACTTCGCGACAACTGCTGAGTTTGAACTATCAGCCAACGTATCCATGGTGGGCGAAACTCAGTCAGTTACTCTGAAAAACGGAGTCTCAGTAAAGGTCAATGGTACGGAGAATAACTATTGTATATTCCATGAGCGTCGAACCCTCATTTTCTCTTTCACAAGATCATGTATATTGTTCACCAAGCTGGACCGTGCGAGATGGGACCCCGTACTCTGTGGCCCGGGTGATGGAATTCCTTCCTCCTGAGGGTTCATCCTCAGGAAAAGGCAAAGGAAAGGAGGGATCCATGCGAGTTCGTCTTGCGTGGTATTATCGACCCAGCGATGTCAGCGACCGCTCTGTTTCGGACTCTCGTCTCCTTTTGGCAGCCATTTACTCCGAAGTGTGCGATATCAATCAGCTGAGAGCGAAATGCTACGTCATGCACAAGGACAAGCTCACCGACCTCTCCGGCTGGAAAAAACGACCAGATCACTTCTATTTTCACCGTTTATTCGATCCTTATATCAAAAAGGAGTTTGAGGTATTACTCTCTACTGACGTCCGCAACTGTGAGTAACGTGAAATAATATTTATTTATTATTTTACTTTATTCATTTTTCACATCTGACTACTTTTGTTTCGACAGTACCTGTGCACATCAAAGAGGTTCTGGTCTCCCGATATGAGTACATTGTGGCTGAAAAAGAAGTTGTCCCGGACTTGATGGATCACATACGCTTGTGTGAAACATGCGTACAATGGTGTCCTAAGTGCGTATACATATATGCAATTTCTCCGCCGTCCACCCTTTAGTCTTTCAGACACTAAACTCGAGACTTATCAGCAATGACTCCGTTCAATGCGATCGTTGCAAGAAATACTTTCACATGAATTGCGTTAATCCACCATTGATGGCAAAGCCATCACGAGGGTATGGCTGGACTTGTGCTCCTTGCTCTCGTCGACATGAAGATCAAGTGGATAGTGGTCATATTCGCAGCGTCACACCCGTGACATCTAAACCTCTGCCTAAAACGACAACTGGTGTCACTCGAGGAAGGGGGCGGCCACGGAAGGACAAGGGGATCAACGCTAAGATTGACGACGAACTCACAGTAAAGCACTATAAACTATGGCCTTTCAGATATTTTGGGTTCGTAAACGTCAGCAGTTTTGAATTGGAAGCTGACTGATCCCAAAATCTTCAGGCTTTTCACCGTCGCAGAGGACACGCTTGGTATGTGGTAAATTATATTTTAAATTTATGCTAACGCAACGCAGACCCGAATGACTTAATTTTCCCTCGCGCGGCGACTCGCATTGGCCCGAAATTCCAAGCGTCAACTGGGGCTGGCCCAGACAAGCTTCCGGGTACTGTATGCCTCAAAACAGATATTTCACAGTTCTAACCTCTTGATAGGTGACCCTATGCAAGCAGACGAACGAGGAGGTGACGCGACTGTTGCTATCCAGAGTGTTGTCAGCCGTATGTCGGAAAAAGAAGGTATGTCCACACGCTGACTAAGATCGTCCGCAATGTTTATTTGGGTGTATTTGTTCCAGTGGAAAAATGTGGGTCCTACCGAAATTTCCTTCCGTGTCATACATTACTAACCATTTATAGTGGAGAAACACAAATCAAACATGGCGCAGAGGAAAGATCTTCTCTGGAACGTGGAATGGCTAACGGAAGCGATCAGGCGAATGAGTCAAGCTTACGCCGACAATAATGGCGATTTCTCCAGTGTTAATATGCAGAGTGTTTGGCGGCTGGAGCCGGTGCGTGGATAACTACCCTTGCACATTTACCCCACTAAAAGTATGTGTAGTTCCAAGAGGGAAAGCGAGCACCAATTAGCGTCCGATATATGGATATAGAATGGCGAGATGACGAAATCTCTGCCTTTGAAGACGGCATCGCTCAGTTTGGCGCCGAATTGCGATCTGTGAAGTGGGAGATACCATCGCGGACGCTTCCAGAAGTGGTTAGATTCTACGGCAAATGGAAGAAGTGAGTTGAATGCTTTCTGCGCCATTTCAGGTTCTGAGATATTATTCAGTGCCCGGTTACGTGAGGAGAATGTCCGACTCAAGGAGAAGGCAGAAGCCAATGGAGTGAAACCTGAACGTCCTCAAACCCCTGCTCCGTCGCAGTCTTTCATGTCCGATGACGAAGGATCTATCGTCAAGTTTCCAACCAAAGCAAACTCGCATTGCGCAGCATGCAGGACGCGGGAATCGAAAGTTTGGTGGAAGGCACCCAAAGGATTGCCCACTAATATTCTGTGCGACAATTGTGGTATGAACTGGAGGAAGTACGCAGACCTAAACGCGCGACCTCTGCGTGATGATGCGCCTCCAGCATCGAAAACTAGAGCTGCGGAGAAACGCGAAGGAACACCTCTGACTACACCACCTGCGAAGCGTGCTAAGGTATGCGGATCACATTGAGTCTTGAATGTGAATTTGACTCATTTCCGTCCAAAGACAACTGGTGTCACTTCTGCAGCGGCAACACCACCACCTGTACCAGCGCCGACTGTCCCGACGGCCCAAGTTCGTTGTACGTCTTGCTACAAGCTAGGACCACTCGGCAAAGTTTTGAAATGTCAAGAGTGTTCCTTCTTGATTCATGCTGGTGTGTTGTTCGAAATCGGACTACATGTGATCGTTTCTCATAATATCTTCATCGTTGAAGGTGCAAATGGAGCTGTGGTGGAACCGGACGAAGTCGGTTCATGGGTTTGTGAACTATGTCAAAACGAGAAGACGTTGGAGGCATCACTTGTAGGTCTTAGGCACAATTTTTGCAGGCAGATGGCTAATTTTACCGCCACGACAATAGAATTCTGATTGCTTGTTATGCCCTCGACAACGTAGAGATCCTGTCTTCAAGAGGGACAACAAGTATCCACCACCGGATAGTTATCTTCGAGCTTGCAAACCTACAGAAGGACAAGGTTGGGTTCACGTGCTATGCTCCGTCTTTATTCCGGAAGTGTCTTTCGCCGATTCTTCGAGACTCCGACTAGTCGAGGGTGTTAGTACGATTCCGAAGCATCGGTGGACATCCGTACGTTCTTTGTTTGCTTTTCACTGTGCCGTGCTGACATCGATGTAGTTATGCACACTTTGCGGAGAAAGCGGCGGCGCTGTAGTCCGATGCGGTAACTGCCCAAAGGAATATCACGTTTCATGTGCGTGGAAGTTCGGACACAAATTTGGCTTCGAAATCCAGCCTGTAAGCTTTAATTCAAGCATACTGGTACTGTTATACTTACCTTATCACTGGTATTAGGTTAAGAGCACCCGACGTGATATAACTAGCGTCATCCACTTCAAGAAGGAGATAGGGGCAATGACCGCGGTGATTTGTTGCAAAGAGCACAGCAGTTACCGCCGGGATCTCTATGACATATGCGAGACAAACGAAGCTGGAGAGGTGGGTGTCCGGAACCTTTTATACCTTACCAAATTTACACTCATATCTTTTCGTCTTGTCTGCAGACCGCACTCCAGGTTTACTGCCGAGCATACAAGCAAGCGCAAATTTCTCAATCACATGCGTTGCTCCGGAAGGCTCGTCGTTTGGATAATATCCTCAATGTGTCTCATACCGATGGATCCCATCACGTCTCGGAAGAGCCCATTGCGGCTGGGGAACCTTCGTGCAATGTTTGCCATACTGAATTCTCACCATTCTTCTATCCATTGGAAGGTGAAAATACCAACGATTCCACAGCATGGCTATGTCATAGATGTCATTTTCCAGACGGTAATACTCATTAGCACATTGACGTTATCCTCTTAATCCAAGTAGTATCATTATCTTTGTACTGAATTATTACATGTCGGTGCCTTAGGGACATATTTGCATACACACATATTGCAGTGAGAATGATTACAGATGTGATTAGAAATGCAGAAGCAAAACATTGAAACGAATTTCCAGAATTCCGTGTTGGTTATGTTTTTGATCGTTTGTAGAAAAGTACATAAGCTGGTCGTCCCTAAGCACGCACAAACAATGTTAGATCATGGCTGAAAGATCATGCAAAGTACTGATTGGACGTACCACGACTTCCTTGGCGTCAGCTTGGGTGACCCGGCTATCGTCACAGTAAAGCCAGCTTCCTCGAGAATTAATGAAGGCTGTGTCTGCAAGAGATGTTCAATCGTCAAATCAACATACGGTATCATGGAGAACTTACAATGACCACTGCTAAGTTTTCCAAAATGATTTGTGACGCCGTACAAATCATACTTGTATGGTGGTATTTGAGCTCGAGGATCGTCAGGCGATAACGGAACAGATTGACGTTTGTCGGACCCTGGAGGCATCGGAGGAGGCATGTAGTTGGTCAGATCCAACCCCCTCAGCGGAAAATCGACAACGGTCTCTAATTTGTCCGTGAATGGCCCTTTGAAGGAAAAGCGTTTGAGATGGATGAGCAACACTGGCGGAAGGCGGGATAAAGATAGGCGCTTTGTGGCCTTCCGCTTCGTTTTGCAGTTCGGGCAGTTCCTGAATACAATGAGATCGGACGACAACTTCCGGAGTGAAAATTGACGTACCATGCATCCGACTTTTCCATAACCTCCTCTTGAACAAAAGCATCTAGGCATTGTTGCAAGGTGACCTTTGATGACGCTCGAGTAGCCGGTATTGGCAACGTCAAGTACATGAACGCGTTGTATGTTGTAGAGGTCTGGTAACAAAAGTGTGAGCATACAATTTACGATTGTTCCAATTCTGACCCACCTTCTTACACGTCATGCACTCCATTCGATTCCGGAACTGCCCTTGGAAGTAGTCAACAACTATACTGTCATTGCGCATGCGGTATATCTTCCATTCCTGCTCGCTCGCAATCTGTTGGGGAAGGACTTCGAGCTCGGCTTCGCGTTCGGGAGTCACAGCATTCTGTGGCTTTTGCAGAACGCGATTCATGTCTTCATGCAAACCATCAAGTAAGAAATTGAGGAACTCTTGCGAATCATGCTGCTCCGAGCCGGCGAACTGCTTCGCAAAATGAGCGATGGCTCTCTGTAAAACAGTCAGCCTTTGTATGTCACATCGTGTTTTGAATGGCTTCGTACCCGGAATGTATACGGAGATAAGGTGGGTAGTTCCTCGTGCCAAAGCTCATGCAAGATCGACGCGAACGCCTGAGTCAGATGTCCTTTCGTGCCCAGTGGATTCACCATGTTCACAGCACTTTTCCATCTCCCGTCCGTGAAGAACCTCGCAAAGGGGATGGTTGCGCTCAAACACTGAATGGTTGCATTCATGTAACAGGTATTGCCCAGATTCTTCAAGCCAGACGTGGAGACTTGCATATCTGGCCAATACGTAACCGGATAGTCCGATTGAATAACAGGCGGCTTGGGGAAACTTGAGCCGTGCATTCCCAATGAAGATCCATGGGGCACAATACGCGGGCGGTTATCTTGTCGTTCGAGAGGCGGAGTGGCAGCGACAGGCGGTGGCCGCAGAACGGAATGTGAGGAAAGGTCTGGATAGTCGATGGAGGGCCGGTTGGCGAAAGTTGAGACGGCTTGTTCAGACTGGTCGATGTAGTCGCTACGACGCCGGGAGAGCGGGGAAGGGTTAATAGATGCTTGTGGTGGTGGTGAGACGACGCCTGACGGCCCAGATGAGGGGTTAAATGAGGGACTATAAGCAGATGAGGAAGCTGGACGCGGGTATTGTGTGTATTGGATGGGTGTAGATGATGATGATGATGATGACGTGGTGGAATACGAGCTTTGGTTCATGATCGATTGTGCCGTGTATTGTCCATTGGGCTAATCGACGTGCATGAATTAATAATGAGCTAGGTTAGGCGCAAAAGTTGGTACTCACTGCTTCATACGTACTCCGGCCGCCGAAGGACGGAATAGAAGATGTGGAAGGCGGACGGTGCATTCCGGGTTTCCTCCTCAACTGTCGAGCATCTTGTGATGGCTGTCCGTTCATCTCCGGAGATCTTATGCATCCAATAAGCAACAGATTAGTCAAAACAACGAGCTCTCGACTTACTTTGAGCCTTCCGGTATCTGGTCCATAGATTGACGCACCCGGCCCTCACTACGACTACTACTCGACGAGTCCGTAGTATACCCATTCGTAGAGCCCGACCACGACTGCTTTAAGTTTGGCGTCCATATCTCATGTTGAGACTCCTGCCCTGCAATACCATTCAAGCCCGCAGCCGCCGACGTACTCGACGACGGTGCCATGACTGGTGGCTTTATGCTTTCACCCCGACGTGGTAGTTCATCCATACCACCGCTCGTCGCTGTTGCTCTCCCATTCGTCAAGTCCGGCGAGGTAGCAACACCGCTGGCCGACGACGCCCGTGATATAGTCTCGGAACCTGGTCTACTCTCTGTCGCTACATCACGCGGATAGAGCGCTTTCCAATCCCTCAGACCTCCAACGAGGATCACAGGTGGGCGTTGCAGCATTTTTCGGAATGCATTCTCGAATATTACACGTGAGACGGCCGCCATCGGTTTTGTGAAAGTCTCGGCATCGCTGTCGTACATGACCACATATTGGAATTTATCGCGGTTGGAAAACACCATAGATTCCTTCCTGGGTGCAACGCTGAGAGCGTCCTCGAGCTTCTCCGCCGTCAAGCCATCGCGGTCGAGAACGTAGGGTTCGAGGCAAACAACGGCCGATCCCTTGATGTGCTCTGCATCAAACTCATCCCTTTCTCGAACATCTAGCAACAATACTTTGCTCCCTTTGGAGTCCATGTACTCCTTCAGAGTCTTCGGAAATATAGTGTTCGTGACTACGTGGTTGTGCGGTTCACTCGGAAGCGCAGAAGACACGCCTGACGCTGATATTCGTGGAGGAGAGGAGATCGTAGATGGTTTGAGTGAGACAGTTGGCGCAACATGGGATCGAGTGTGAGACGTCGGCGAGGACGGCCGACTGATGTGTGCATTTTGCGTCGGCGTGGCTGGTGTGCTGGCCGGTCGCGGTCCTGGGTCAAGATCGAGAGGAAGTGAAGGAAACCGTGAGATAGTGGAAGGAGACGGTAAAGGCGCCTTGAGTGCCGTTCCCGGTTTATTTGTTGGGACGGATGGTAATTTTGGAAGGGTGGGGATGCGTGAGGAAGCAGTAGTGCTCATCTCGTCAAGCTCGTCTATTGACGGGAAGGCTTGGTTGAACTCTGAGAGATTCATGTGAGCAAGTCGGGGAGATGAGGCTGTGGAAGAAGTGGGAGATGGTGGCCCAAACGCTGTCGGAGAGACCAACGTATGCGGTGAGTAACCAACCGAACTTCTGTGAGAATGGGAGAAGGCCATATCGGAGGCACTCGCCGGTGGGGATGTGACGGCGTGCGATGATGACGACGCGCGGCTTAGCGGTGCTGGCCGTGGAGGATCCGAGGGAGTGGGGTTGATGGTGAGGTCGCGGGACACTCTCTTGGTCGTTGGGGTGACAGACATGCCGGCGTCTTGTAAGGATCGCATACGATCGGCGATTGTCTGTCCAACTTTGCGGTTGGAGCTGTCTTCGTTGGTGGACCCATTCACGCCATTTAACCTGTTGGCGGATCAGAAGTTGAAAACGTGGTGGAAGCAACCCATACGCACGAGGGCTTTGGCGCCATCTCTATCTGTGCTAGCTTCGCCTCCAGCTTCATAGTTCGTGGAATGAGGTCATTGCCAAGTTGCTGGGACCACCAAGTAAGTTTGGGAATTGAATCAGGAATCAAATGGCTTACGTGCTGAAACTGCACGAACTCTTTGACCGTTGCTGGATCCTTGTGTCGAAACTCCGTAGTCTCATACACGAGTGCTGCGAGGTTTGCGGCCATGTGAACAGCGTTGAGTGCATTTTTCAAATCTCCCCGGTCTTCAAGATCAGCTCCTTGAGTGGCTTTCTCCCTGGCGTTCTTGATCAAATTCGCCGCAGAGGCACCTCTTAGCTGCTGAACAATAGACTTGGCCCGCTCCTTGATCTCTGTGACTGACAGGTCATCGATGGATACGCTGGAACCTCTGGAGAGAGCTATAAAAGAGATTAATCAGTTATAAAAACTTTGATGGAGAGTAAGAACGCGTTAGGAACCTGGCGAAGCAGGACCTGAGGATCTGTTTGCTGACGATGATGGTACAGTCACTGCCGGCATACGATACAGATCTCAGTTCGCAGGACAGAAAATCTGCAGCTTTGATGCAGCTTATGTCGTCGAGGAAGCTGCGGCGGTTGCGGATAACGGCGAGGACGATAGTTGTAAAGGGTTGGACAGCGTTCGGGACAGTCTACAGCGCAGCCCAGCACTTTCTAATCCTCATCACGTGGCAAGATTATGTAATCAGAAAACAAGGTAAGCTTCGGCCGTTCGAATTCGATTCGATTCACTATCACTCGCAAGACATCAATCTCACACGTAAAGCATACAGCACTTTTGCATTACATTTCGCGCACGGTTTCACGGTTCACTGTGATAAATTTGAGTGAATTGCAAGCTCGCTGGTTATTCCTAATTGACGAGAATCCACAGGTCCCGTCGGTTTCGAGGACTCTATATATTGGGACCTCGTATTGTGGCCATTAATATTTGCTTCCCATACTGTATACACTTTTACTCATACTACCGCCGTAAATTGTCCACATGGATGCGGACAGAAAACGCGGCGAGGTTGGAAGGCATTGTAATGGTCGAGTTGATAATTCCAAGAATAAATTTCCCAATGGGTTTCTATGCTAAGATCAGATGGATGACAATTTTAAAATAGCCGTAAAGTGACGCACAAGTGTTATATGGTGAGCAGACAGATGCCATTACAATTCTATTGCCCAAACGACCTCACAATCCAGCACCAGAGAGGTCAATCTGGACCTATTGTCAGAGAATTTAGCAACAAACAAAAGGGTAAGATTGTAGCTAAGAGAACTCACTTCGGACAACAAGCGATCTCGTTCAGTTTTCAGTGCATCCGTGATTGCTGGCCATTTGGATAAGACTAAGGGAAGGCAGGTCGAGCACGCCGCAGTGGAAATGAGCTGTACAATAAAACCAATCGTGAACACTTCGTCCGATAATGGGATCCCTTTCACAATGTCGTTTGATCGGTCACGGAAGCGCGTCCACCACGCCGTCCTGGTTCTCCAGTTGTGCGTTGCACAACATGAGTCTTGAGTAGTACGTCTGTCAGGACATCGGTTGTATGAGCATACAATTATGTCATGCACATCCTGAGGATATATGTCAAGAAATTCGCCAGTGAACATACTAGACACGACTGCTGAAGCGTCGATATGATACTGCTGCAGGTGGAAATACGTAGCAGCGGAAATATGTGCAAGTGCTGGGTTGAATTTCGGGATAAAAGGACCTTTCAATGTGTCCAACGCGGCTCTTCTGGCATCATCTCCCAACTTATTCCTGCACGCGATCACGAAAACAACCAGAGCATTTGACGGGTCCCTGAACTTCGGCGCCTGAAGAGCCTTTCGCAATTCAGAAATAGCCACTTCCAATTCATATTTCAACGCAGCCTCCAAGACGTGGTCAATTTCTGTCAAATCATCGAGGTGAGGAGACGTGATGGGGTAGCAAATACGCAGCAATGTATCGAGTGTGCGGCTGCTTTCGGTGACCTTCACAACAGGGAGACCTCCATCGAGCTGTTGTTCCCAGTGGTCATTCGACGACGATACCGCGACAACAGGCGGTTGCGGCAGAGATAGCAAGGTCTCGAAAACTGGAGACGCGTGAATAAGTATTGCCTTTACAACGCGAAAACGGTGTCCTTCTGCAGATTCGAGAATGAAGTCTGCTTTCGGGTCTTCGTCGAACGGTGGGGTCGGAAACACCTCATGGATGCTTGGGGTTGTGCTGTTCGTTGGATCAACTGAGTCAATACCAGTACTCCCTGGAGTTGCTGCCATTCTCGAGAAGAGGATAAATGCAAGGATTCGTGAAGTTTACGTAATAAAAACTGCCATTCCTCCCAACAACAAACATCAAATTGTCACAGCCATAATTATAACATCGAGGATCCATTTAACTTTTTTTTTGTGGATGGGGTCACCGAGAAAAAAATCACCTTGCCAACTTACCGCTTGCCGGAGCGAGTACCGGCCCTTGCAATGTTGATGATCTTTTCACTGTGCATGACCATTAATTTCCAGGAAAGCGTGCTCGTTTGGTATTTTGCGCTCTTGGGGCCAGTTTACCGTCGTGTCTGCAACGTTGTCCTTATATGGCACCGCGGTCGGTATTTCATGACCACATCATAGGTAGTCCTGTCGTGTTTCGACCCCACAGAGCTGGTACACAATGCACCACTAGCGGTTAAAATTGAAAATAACTCTCAGAGGTCGGTGCGAGTGTTTGGTCAGAGCAAGCTGCATGCAAAATACAATAGTGATCAAGGATTGGGGTTAGCGACCGAACGTGATCTTCGCCACTTTCAGAGTAGCTTTTCGTTGCCCCGGAGGCTGGAAGGTTACATTCGGCGAGGGATTCTAATTTCGACCACAACGGGACGTTTATCGCGGGACTTGAACGGACAGGACGATCGCAATGCTGAGCTCCGGAGTGATCGTATCATTCGAATCGTACCAAGATCTTAACCTGTCCAAATGAGATTAACGTCAATTCATGTGCGATCTGTTTAGACACTCACAGCATCAATTCTGCGATTGACCTCGGCTTTGAGATATGCAATGTAGTCAACCCAGTAGTCGTGCACGTAGCCATGGCTACACCCCCAGTTATTTCTAGCACTATATGAACTATGTTTGAACATCTCGTCCATGAATTGGATCGTGTAGATCTCCTGGCAGTGCGGCGCTTCGCGCAAAATAGCGCCCGCTCGTTTGGAGAATTCCGTCCAGCAATCATTGCATTTGTGGCTACGGAGAATTTGTGGGTATTCGGAGAGATTCCCATTGACCAAGCCCTTGATTGCTGAGAATGCCAAATGATGATACTGAAGAAGGCGAAAGTAATCACCAGCAGGTATGTGCTCAAGTTCTTCAGCGTAAGTTTCTGTGATTGGGAATTGTAACGACGCCTTGGCTGCGATGCGAGCCTCCTCGGCTAATTTGTACCGGCATGAAATTGCGTACGTGCGCAATGCATCCATGCCATTGGAAGAGTGACGGGTAGCGAGTAACCCACAGAGTTCCCGCACTGCGACACCGATATCGTATTTAAGAGCCGCGCCGAGCACGTTACGGATAAGTTCAATATCGGTCAAGGGTTGAGAATACATGGGGTAGATGATCCGAAGGAGCGCGACGATGACTGGGGAGTCTTCGGATACATCAACGATGGGAATTCCACCTGGGCCTTTTGGCTGGGGCAGGTTGAATAGATCGCGGAAGAACGGTGAAGCCACTGTGAGTATCTTCGACCAGACATGGTACTGAACGGCATCTGCGGTGCGGAGAATGAGATCGCCTTCGTTAAAAGGGGTTGACATTGTGATTTCTGGCCGAATCTAATGATGTGAGAGTGGATATTTGAATGTCTGTGGGCCACGGTGTCTTGATGTGGGAGAAGGCGAAAAAGAAATGCACAGCCACCGCAATCCGCCACAACAACAAAAAAATGGTGGAAAAGGACATTAAAAGATGCACTTCCGTTACACGCACATTCATGAAGATGAGAAGGGCGGGAAGACAGGATGTTAAATGATCGCTAAACTGTCGGTGATAATTGGATAGGAAGTGCATATCGTCACAGTACTAGTGCCAACTTGAATGTTACAACTCTATATCACATACTGCACCAATGTGCCAGAAATATGTCGACAGTTGAACCTGATGAATATCGATGAATAGTGGTTTGCTGAGTCAAACTGGAGTTCAATCGGATTCCACTCATATGCGACAAGATCTCGTCACCCTCAGGATCAGGCTGCACCGCATACACCCTTGGACCAGTACAGCATATGTGCTCAGAGTTACACCTTGGACAAGTCAATTTCCACCTGCGGCAATAAATTGTTCAAAGAAATGCGGCGAATTGGCTGAAAAGCTTACCTCCGACAATAACAGTTCTCTCTGGTCCATCAGTGCGGATGCAATCGCCGGCCAGTGCTTCAAAATGCTCTCAATTGCATCCAGAGCACACGCCACTTGTGATGGAAGGTGCTAAGAATCCAGCGGTGAACATCTCATCCGCCATAGGATTTTTCCACGCGAGTTCCCTCGCTCTGTCAAAAAAAGTCCGGTTTCCAGTTGTTCTTGAGGACTATGTTGGGGTGATGTGTGCAACAAGTTGAATGAAATACATTGGCGCAGCGACCGGAGCTGCAGACAAGATGTGTATGGATGTCGAGTGGCATCTTTCCGAAGAACCAGGAAGGTTGCTCTCGGTCAAACAAACTCACGACTTTGTTTTGCGCATCTTCATGGTACTGTAACAATTTGTGATAGACAGACGCTTTGATAGTATCCAGCGCAGGGTTATACGGCATAAAGAGAGGTTCTTTGAGCGTGTCGCGGGCGGCTCTCTGGGCATCCTCCTTCCATCCGTTCCTATAGGCCATGATGAAAACGGTGAGAGCAGTCATTGGATCTCTGAAGCGCGGTGCATTAAGTGCATTACGAATATCGAAAGTCGCACCATCCATGTCGTACTTCAATGCCGCTTGCAGGATCTGTTCTATTTCCGTTGAATCCATATTTTCCAGTTGAGGCGATCTGATAGGGTAACAAATGCGCAACAATGTGTCCAGAGTACGACTCCTTTCGGTGACTTTGACGACAGGAAGGCCTCCGCCAAACTCCAGATCATTGGATCCCTCAGAAACATCGGCTTGACTGGTCGCTTGAGGCAAAGAGAACATGGTTTCAAAAACTGAGGATGCCTGAATCAAGATTGCTCTCGCTATAAAGAAGCGATCTCCATCAGGGGTTTCCAGGATAACGTCGGCCAAGGAGTTCCGTTCAGTGAATGGTGCAGATGTCTCATGACGCGTTCGTCTTATGTAAGCGCATATCTTCCCGATCTCCTCGAACGCCATTTTAACTTCCACCTGCAACCAGTGAATTAGGTATGCGCAAAGATACCAATTTATTAGGACTCAGGGCGATTCTGTTGAGTTACCGTGAACTGTGTACAAGAATCTCCGCCTGAGAAGCGGGTCTGGAGGCACCTTTTTGACGATTCTCGTCGAGGCAATTAGGTTTCTCATGTATATGTTTGTCGTATAAAAAGCATGCATCGAGGGCGAGGAAGTTTGTGACAGAAAGGCGATATTCGGGCTGCTGAGGTGCGGCCATCGTTCAAGAGGGAGCTGGAATTCTGCCCGTTGATGTAATGTTACTTGAAGCGACGAACGAAATTTTCAAATTTCGATGACGAGCAAAGCGGAAGCTGGGCGGGGATACATCCCGAAATACGTCAAAATTTAACGGATAGCTGGATCTGCCAGATGGACGTTAACTGGCAAGTTACGGTTATAGAGTGTTAACACAGACACCCACTTTATCAATTCGACGTTCGGATTCGGCTTTGAGGTATTCGATGACAGCAGTCCATTGGCTATGCGAATCACGCCCGCAGCTGCGGCACATGGAATGATAGAAAGTTTTCACAAAATGAATGGAGAACACCGTTTGGCTCCACGGCGCTTCGCAGAGCACGGTATTTGCATTGGTGACGAATCTCGCCCATTCAAAATACCTGCTACAACAAGCTCTTCTGATTTCTGGTGGGATAGCGGCATCAACATCAGGTCTTATGAACGCGGCCATGGCTGCGACCGCCTTTCGACGATACTCGAGGAGGCGGATATAATCTCCGGCGGGTATGAGCTCGACTTCTTTAACGTAGACTTCTGTGATCGGAAACTGCAGGGTCGTCTTCGCCGCCAAGCGTGCCTCATCCTCGAGTTTGTACTGGCATGTAATTGCATATGTGCGCAATGCATCCTCGCCACTGGAAGAGTGACGGGTAACGAGTAGACCACAAATTTCCTGCACTCCGACACTGACATCATATTCCAGAGCAGCACCTAGAACCTTTCGGATGAGCTCAATATCTGTCAAGGGCTGGCACTTGACTGGGTAAATGATGTGGAGGAGCGCGTCGATCACTGGGGAGTCTTCGGATACATCGACGACGGGAGTTCCATCTTGGTCTTTTGGCTGGGGTAGATTGAACATATCTTGGAAGAAAGTTGAAGCCAATGTGAGTATATTCGACCACATTGTGACCGTCACCACACGCGGTACTGAACAGCATCTGCAGTGCGGAGAATGAGATCGCCTTCGTTGAAAAGGGGTGCCATTGCTGTTCTAGGCAAATTTCAAGGTATTTGGAGTGGAGATTGAATGCGCATGCGTCTTGGCGTATTGATGTGGGATCGACGGAGTGCAAAAAGCGAACAGCACAGCCACCCAAATCCACAACTTGATCAACAACCACGCAACTTAAAAGGTGAAAAGTAGATGCAAGCATGCGATACTCTTAGACTCAGACCATAGAAAGAGAGGGGGACGTTATCGATTGCTGAAATGTCAATGCTAAATTGGACAGGGGCCCTCAGGTGGTGCATATTGGGTACAGTGCAGCTGTAAGTACCACATGATACCGTGACAGCGACGCACTCTATGAGTATGCTAAGATATATCTGAACAGAACGAGTTGGCGTTTTCATGTCCCAGATTGATGTTCAATTGGTTCCCATGGATATGCGACAAGATATCTTCCCCCACACCCTCGACAGCATATATGCTCAGAAATCCACGTCTGACAAGTCAATTTCCACCTACAGCAACAAAATGTTCAAAGAAAGGGAGATGATATGGTTTTAAAAATTCACCTCTGACAATAACCGATCTCTGTGGTCCGTCAGCGCGGATGCAATCGCTGTCCAGTGCTTCAAAATACTCTCAATGCAATCAGAACATACGCCACTTGAAATAGATGGTGCTACGAATGCTATGGCGAACATTTCGTCCGCCAGGGGGATTCTCCGCGCAAGTTCCCTCGCTCTGTTGAAAAAGTCTACTGGCCAGCTGCTCTTGAAAACCTGGATGGGGTGGCTGGTACAACATTCCCCATAGATTATATCAGAGCAGTGACCGGAACTGCAGACAAGGTGTGCATGAATATCGAGTGGCATCTTTCCGAAGAAAAAATAATGCCCATTATCGAACAACCTCGTAACTTTCCGTTGAGCCTCGTCATGGTACTGTAACAATCTGTGATAGACGGAAGCTTTGACAGTATCCAACGCAGGGGTATACGGCATAAAGAGGGGGTCCTTTCAGCGTGTCGCGGGCGGCTCTCTGAGCATCCTCTTTCCATCCGTTCCTGTAAGCCATAACAAAGACGGCGAGAGCATTTATTGGGTCTCTGAACCTCGGCGCATTAAGTGCGTTTCGTATCTCGAAAACCGCCCCATCGACGTCATACTTCAATGCCGCTTGCAAGACGTCACCTATTTCTGTCAAATCCACGCTGTTAAGTTGTGGTGATCGGATGGGATAGCTTATGCGCAACAATGTGTCGAGAGCACTACTCTTTTCGGTGACTTTGACGACAGGTAAGTCTCCGTCAAACTCCTGTTCATTCGGGTCTTCGGACACAGTGGGCTGAGGCAAAGAGAGCATGGTTTCGAAAACTGGGGATGCTTGAATCAAGATCGCTTTCACAACGAAGAAGCGATCTCCATCGGCGGTTTCCAAGATAAGGTCGGCTCTGGGATTCGACTCTGTGAATGGTGGGGAAGGAAACACACTTTCGACACTTGGTGCTGGACTGTCCGGTGGAGGCTGAGACCCGTCGTTGTTAGGTACCGCAGCCATTCTCGTTCGAAGACGTGGTTGGTGTCGTGGTTGCTTCCAGAGAAGCCGTCACTGCTCATAACAAGAAGCGCTCGTCTTAGGCGCCCAATCCACACCATCGCCACGAGGCGGAACCCGACCTTCTCTCTGCCACCTTTCTGTGAAAGGAACACCGCGAGTGAAACTTGAATCGTATCAAGGTCAAGTAAGGATTTACTATCTGCATATGTACGATCACACATGACAAATCCTGTGGAGTCTTTCCACACTGCAGCATTCCGAATATGCTGAGACTCCCTGCAAGATAAATAACAGGATTTACGGTGAAGGGATTTATTCATATTGCAAGAAACTGTGGGTATTTAGGTCTACAATGTGCACTACTGTAAGTGATGGAGTCCAATTCATCGTGGAGCAAGCAAGACAATCGAGGGCGAGGTGGGTCAGAGGCGCGAATCAAATCTCAATCGAATCGGCAATCACGAGGATTGGTGAAAGTAAAGTGTTTGATCAAAATCGAACGGATAGTTCGACCTGTCCATGAATTGGATATATGGGTTATGGGGTGTTCTTTAATTGTTGGAGTACTCACTGTATCGATCCTACGGTCAATTTCAGTTTTGAGGTATTCGTGGATGGAGGTCCATTGATCGTGCACGTTGTGGCTGCAGTAGGAATTGGCTTTCTTGCTTTGGTAAACGGGAGTCATGAAGCGAATGTTGCATATAGTCTCTGAGTGGGGTGCTTCACGGAGAGCAGCTTTCGCACGGAGGGAAAATTCTTTCCATATATCGTCCACACAGGGACTGCATTTTCCACCAAAAATTGCACGGGGAAATTCGTTGGTAATCCACTCGTGAAAGAGAGGCTCAATTACAGAGAATGCTGCCTGACGGTATTGAAGAAGGCGAGACAAATCTCCCGCGGATATGGGTTCGAGTTCTTCAACATAGACATCTATGATTGGAAACTGCAAGGTCGCCTTAGCGGCCAAGCGTGCCTCCTCCTCGATTTTGTAATGGCACGTAATTGCATATGTGCGCAATGCATCCTCGCCACTGGAAGAGTGACGCGTAGCCAGTAGTCCACAAATCTCCTGCACCGCGAGACTAACGTCATATTTCAAAGCTGCACCTAGCACTTTGCGTATAAGTTCAACGTTGGTCATGGGTTGGCATTTCACGGGGTAAATGATGTGGAGGAGCTCGACGATCACTGTCGAGTCCTCGGATACATCGACGACGGGAATTCCGTCTTGGTCTTTTGGCTGGGGTAGATTGAACAGATCTCGGAAGAAGGGTGAAGCGACTGTGAGTATCTTCGACCAGACGTGGTACTGAACTGCATCTGCGGTTCGGAGAATGAGATCGCCTTGATCGAAAAGCGGAGGCATTGTGGCGCTGATAGTTGCCGGTCAAAGCGAGTCCGGGGATCAACGGAGATAAACTCCGCGCCCTGCCCTAAACGAAATAACCCGAAAAGTTGAACGCGTCTTCTGTCGTCTCCATCTCCTCCTTTCCTCATCCCGCCATCATCATCATCACCCCATGGGCCGCCCTCTCTTCTCCACATCACTCGCGCCTCCCGTCGTCCGCGTAGCAGAGCCCGAGCAGCCGACACAGTACGAGAAATGGAGCAGCTGGAACGCTTTTGATCCGGATTCTGACGAGTTTTTCGAGCGCGACGATGTCGTGTACGAGGCTTTCCTCACCCCGGAGCAGATCGCAGCTGCAGCCGCCGCCCGCGAGTCCCTGTCTCCCACACCGACATCTGAGGACGGCGGGGAGCGGCCTCGCGCTATGCAAGAGGAGGGAGGAGATAGCCGTGTCGCGCTGGTCGACTGGGCACGCCGGATGAGCGACGAACCAACACGTTACCCTCCGCTCCTTTCTCCCACTTCCTCTGAACCATCCAGTTCCTCCGAATCCGACTCTGGCTCGCGACGCGGCTCACCCACTAATGACACGAGTCTCGACAATGTGCCGCCGTGGATCCCATACCGAAATGTCCATGAGCCCACACCTCAGCAATCCTCTGATGGCGGAGATGCCGATGTAAGCGACGAGCCTGAGCTACCACCATTCGTTGCCGCGGACATGGCGCGATACGCGACGCAGATGCAGGAGTTCCTCCAGTCACTTGCGACCAATCATCCTGGTCCGTTCCCCGATCCGCCCATAGCTTACGCCAGCGAGGACGCGGATATGGGGATGCCCCCTCTTGTTCCCGCTGTACCTGAAGGCCCACCGGTGGCAGTTACTACTGGCCCACTTGTGCGTCGTTCCGCGCGAATGAGCACAGGTGGCAGACCGCCGCTGGGTCACACACGCTCCCCATCCGCACCCGCATACACCCCATACACTACTGGCCCTACTCGGCGCATCTCCACCGGCGGTCGCGAAAACACCGAACGACTCCTTGCGCGCATCGAAGACGCCATGGTCGAGCTGCCAGCAGAATTGGGTAGCCGCCCATCCCAGCCTGTACGAACCATCTTAGGGCAGGTGATCGCCAGTCCCGCGACCCGACCTCAAAATCCGTGATCTCCACGACGCCATTGCTCGGATCCACCCTATCCGCACTACCCAAAATAAAAAATTTGGATGACCATCCTTCCCTACCAAAATTGTGTCGCACTATACATGACGCGCTGGACGTTCCTTTTCACATTCCCATTCCCATTATCCTTGGGCTGTAGACATGCTGTTCTACGTTACCGTTGTATCACCACAATTTTTTTCTTCCCCTACGCTACACCTCGAACTTGTCCCCTAGCCGTTCGTCCACCTAGCTCTCCGCACCTTATCCACCTACCCTCGCACCCAACCACACCCATGCACCGCACTCACACACTATGCATTTCAATTATGCACAACTCCACATTTGCTTTGCCCGCGCTGCTTGCCTGCTTTTCTACCTGATGATCGCGACGTATTTGTTTGTCTCATTATGTCCCCTCCATCTGTCCACCATCCACCCCATATGTATTATTTGTCCCGACTTACCTACCCCGCCACCCGCACGCATGGACGGTAATAGTCTATTTTATACGTCCTCAGAGCGATGGCGGGCGCAAAATTACATATAGAGTATTTGGATAGTTTTTGTTGTTGTTGGAATGCGGGGTGGTGGTGCAGTGGTTGGGTCGGCGCGTCGGCGACGCGTATTGCAATTTCCCCCGCGTGATCGTCGTGTGATCGGATGAATCGAATGATCGACAAGATGCATTTAAGCAAGAAAGATAATCGCGTGTACAGGGCATGGGTACAGGCAGGGTTCAGTACAACTAAATTACAGGGAACTCAAGAAGGCGAGATGCACGATCAGAGATCCTCGTCCCCGCCGACATCCACACCCATGACATCATCACCGTCCATATCACTGGGCAACACGCTCATGCCCAGGCTTCCCAGATGCCCCAGATCGTAATTAATGTTCGCCGGGTTCGCGAGATTGGGTGATAGAATCTCGGGCTTGGGTTCTGAGGGGTCGTGTTTTGAGGGTGAGGGTGCGGTGTCTAGAACGCCGTCCATGTGGCTTTGTCCGCTTTGATCTGGATCTGGATCGATCAAGCCGGTGTCCAATGCCGGGACTGAGGTTTGCTTGTTGTCTGCCTCTGATGCTGAGTCTGGTCCTGGGAGGTGTGTGGAGGTTTGCGGGTCTGAACCTTGGGTAGGCCTGGAGGTAACGTTGAGATTCGGAGCGGCGGTATCTGCTGTGGTGTCTGCGTCTGTTTCCATCTCAGCCACCGCTTCGCTGTAGGTGTTCGGGCGTTAGGAAACATGACTCCAAAAGAGAGGGGATAAAGGGTAAAATAAGTATGGAGGTCAGTACGCACATATACGCTGCTTTGCAGTCACTTCTGATTTTGCCGCTCTTGAACCGCTGCAACTTCTTCCGACCATCGAGCAATTCGTCGTCGAGCTCCTTGTCTTCGCCTAGGAGTTTAAGCTTGTCAAGCTCGAGCCATTGCCTGCAATAAATTATGATAATAGAAATGGATATCCCGCAACAAATCATATTGTCAGTGGTTTCGATCAATAAGAAATGGGGGAAGTGGACGGACCATGATTTCTTCTTGTCGAAGAACTTGATGAGGTGGATTGGCCCTTTGGGGTTGGATGGTTTGGCGTTTAGGACATTTTCAGGGACATCGGAGTGGTCAACGTCGTATATCACGCCTGCCCACCATGGATACGTATCTAAATGAATCGCATTTAGTTCAGTGGATTAGGTGGTCATGAGGTTTGATAATTCGCACCAGCTTTCGCCCAAACTACAGTTATTGATGTCGAACAGTCAGTAAAATGAAGTGGACAATGCCGAAAACATCGCACCTAACGTCCCACTCTCCAATCGCCTGCCTTTCTTGAGCACAATTGCACTCGCAGTGGATGACAGTGCCAATGGCGAGCTTTTGTCCGCTTTCTTCTTCCTCTTCGGGATATTTTTGTTCCCTGTCGCCACAGCCTTATCATCTTCCTCAGGACTTCCACGGCCATCGTCGTTAGGCTCAACGTCGTCATCCACGTCTCCTTCGGCATCCACGTCGCCGTCTGCATCGGTCTGGCCATGGACACTTTCCTCCAGTTCGCTCAGTTCGCTCAGCTCGGACGCCTCGTCGGCCAATCTTGAACGCGAAGGGCTGGTAACACCGCCAACGCTATCACCTCCGGTCCCCGCGTCTCTCCCCGCCTTCCGCTGTGCTTTCCGAGCAGCCGCCTTCGCGCGGCGCGTAGCAGGGGTATCGAGTTCCTCGATGATGATCGTCCCGCTCGGTGCTTTAAACACTTTCGTCGAGCTACCAGGATAAGACAAGTCAAATGTGGAAAGAACGGGATCGGACGCGGATATGTCAGCGGCAAGGTCGACGGTTCCACCTCGTTCGACTTTGATCGTGTGCCCCTGATCAATCTCCATGCTTTCCGTATGGTCGGCGGAAGCGTCGTAATCAGAGTCGCGCACACCACCGTCCGTCTCGTGAGTGTTTTCGCGTAAGGTCTGATTCTCTGACGCTGCAGTACTGAACACGGATAGTCTCGATCTCTCATGATCTGCAAAAAATAAGCGTCGAATTAGAACTAAAGACTTGGTGTTCGTGGTACTTACCCAACCGTATCTTTTTCCTTGGTGGCGGCAGGTCATGCTTCTCGATGGGTGCGCGGCCACCACGTCGTTGCGAAGATGGGAGAATCCACCCTTCGTCAAACATCTTGAATGATCGTTGGTTGTCGACATCATCGACGACTGGCGGAACATCTGCATGTCCTGGAAGTACCATCGGACGCCTCCACCTCTGCCTGCTACCGGTACTAGCAGGTTTTTTGCTCGCCTTACTTCCCGATGCCTCATTGTCCTCTTCATCATGCGACTCTCCGTCACCGCTGAAACTCCCATCGGCACCCGCCTCGGCTTCGAAGGCTGCCTCTGCAGCGCGGGCTCGACGAGTCCTCGGTCCACCCACGATTACCGGAGCGCGGAAGCCCGGTGCAGCATCCAACGGATCCTGACGCGGTTTCTTCGCTTTCTTTGGCTTGGGTGGGGGAGGAGGGGGAGGGGGTTTAAGATTTCCGAATTCATAAGCAAAGAGTGTATGTAAAGGATCTGAAGTGAGAATGAGATCCGTATCATCCCTGATTGCATCCGCTGAACGGAGGAGTTCGAGCATCATGAGAGGAGGCTCGAGGTCTCCAACTGGGCTCGCACTTTTGGCGTCGTCATGTGTGGCACTGGCACCGTTCTGCGTTTCAATGGTTGGCAGGGTAGGCCGTGCGAGTTTTTCCAGTTCTGCCAATATATGTTTCACATGATTTTTCATGCGATGTGCTGTTCTGTAATGGGGAGTGTCAGACTTATTATATGTCGTAGCGTTGTTAAGGACGAGGTAGATGTCGTTCTGTGCATAGCAGAGTGAGATCAGAGATGGTGAGTAGCAACGATGTGACTTGCCTCAAAGGCCTTGACGTCCCAATACCGGTGTTCTTCCAACTTCCTTTCGATTTCATTCCAGCACATCGGACTTTTGATAACATCGTAATAATCAGGAACCTCCGTCCGTGATACCGGAGTCTTGAAGAACTCATTGCGATCGAACCTGCGGACATTGATCTCAGTATGAAGCAGGCTAGATTGTTTGCGGAATATATCGTACGTTTGGATTTTGTCAAAAGCTTGTTCGAACTTCTCTTCATGCGGGAATAAACAGTTGGAAAGTAAATCGCTGATGAGCTGCGCTTGCTTCAACTTAAGAAGCTCCCGTTTTCGTACACGCTCAGCAAGCATTCGCACCAACTCAAGGTCATTGCGAAGCTGTTTGAGGTACTGAAAGTCGAAATTGTAAAATCGTACTGCAACATGGAGCAGAGATGACGCACCTCGAGCTTTGTTGCTTTCTCTTCATCGGTCTGCTGGCGGCTTGTTGCTGAAGCAGTCCACGGTTCCAAGTGCAACCGCTTCAAAAGTGGTGCGCCTCTCCGGCCTTCCCGCTTAAGACTCCAATACCTGCAGACAAGATGAAGGAACTCAGGCTTGCGTCGCACATTGATCCTTGCGATATAATCGAGGATGCGCTGCACGATGATGGCGGGGACCAACGGCGGGCCAAGCTTGTACGTTTTGGCATAAGCACGTGCCTTTTTTGAGGACCGTGGCGTGTGGATATTTGCACTGTTCCCCAGTCCGTTGGATGGACTCTTGTCGGGACCGGCATCACTATCAAGTTCCGCGAGAGCTAAGCGGTGGGCTTCTTGCTGCTCTGGCTGGGAAAACATTTCGATTAGCTTAATTCAAGGGGGGATGGGGTGATCATATAGCCATACGGGAAGATGTTTCTCGCAGAAAGCTGCAAGTGTGGCAGGTTCAGAGCCCTGAGCGCTTTTCATGGGCATCAGCAACTTTTCTCTCCGAGCACAAGTGGCATGAAACGCGAGGAAACATGACGTCTTGCTACACTGGATGCATGCACCCTCCCGGATACCGCATAGAGAACATTTCTGTGTAAAATGATTTAATTTCTCTAGTACAAGCGGATTGCATATTGCACGTACGAGTTTCCAGCGTTGCTTATTGATCCTTTCTTCGCCGGTTATGGGCTCCATAAACACTTCATTAGCCACCCTGGTTTCGGGAACCCATATAGCGCAAAGAAGATGTGCCCATTCTCCGTGGACTGTTTGCTTGAATGCACCGCCTTCGTTTGGACACAGAATGCAAGACTGTACAGCAATCGTCAGCTGTGAGTTACTCGTCAGACATGGAAAACGTACAACGGGGTTCTCCGGAGAGACCGTGCACTTCCTACACAACCATTGACCTTCCGGGATGTACGGAACCCCGTAGCAGTCTAAAACGAGGGTCAGAGGGATAATGCGGAGAGACACACAGAGACCATCTCTCACCTTGATGGACTGCCAAATTGCAACCATCACAAAACACAATAGCATTGCTATTCTCGCCCTCGGCGTCATCGCATATCGCGCATGTCGAGTCTTCGGATGGCAAGGCCATGTCTGGCTTCGGAATGTTTTTGGTCTGTGTAACCTATTGAGTGGCTACAACGGTACGTCTGATGTGACACTCACCAAATCGAACCACTCTTTCTCGAGCCTGTCCATGATAATCTCAAACGTTTCGTAGGTGACCTTATTCAGCTGGTCACTCTTGCGCTCTGCGTTGACAGCATCGAGCCATTCCTGATCTATATCGCGGTGAGCCGCATAAAAAACAGCGGGCTGACGCGTACCTTGCTCATCCATGTCATACTCTACTTGTACGGCGAGCTCACTCTCGAGTGGCTCTGACATAAAGTAAATATAATGGTATATTGTCTTTGTCCATGCCATCGACGTACCGATATACCGGATATAGGGCTCTGGTCTATGAAAATGAGATCCATCGTTATCTATTGGACAGCGTAAGACGCGTTTAGAGGGTGAAGGCGGTGAGACTTACATCCGTATGAGCGAGCTTGTTGGTCGGGCACTCCAGCGGGCTCCGTAAGCGACTCGTCGTCAATTTTGACGAAAGATACTTTGGGAAGTGCTGGTGCTGGAGATGGCGCGCCTCTCGCCATCGTTTACTTTTACAATGCAATGCGCTTACAAGCCTTTCGACGTTGCAGTAAAGGACCGTTCAAGTCACGTGGACCGCACTCTTAGCCTTGACTTTCCTTGCTAAGCGCTAAACGCTCACGGGCTCGTCGACTGGGCTTCTAAGCAGAGCGACTGGCCATGGTTCTATTTCTATTTCATTTCCATGCCGTCTGTTCCAAGAAGCCGTTCACAAACTGCAGATTCTCATGAAAGCCACAATGCGCGCTTGACGCCAACCATGCAACACTTTGCGAATTATATTGACCTTGCTTCTCTCAGCCTTGGATCGCTGTTAAATCAAGCGACTGGATGCTTTTTGTAAATATCAGCTTCACGTTACAGTATAGTACCAGTTCCCACGTCAAGGCTCCAGACCGACAACACATTGCTGAACTCGTTGCTCACTCGTGCTCTCCTCGTGTTTGATGACATTTTCCTTCTCCGTGCTGTCCGTTGTCTTAGAATGATCTTTCGTGTATAAGTACAGCCCGACTCGTCCATTGGAGGCTAGTCTTCTCGTAACATCTGCTTCATTCACTCATTCCCCTCGAGTAAACATTCAGCACACCGTCCAGCGCACCCTCGCGGAACCGTTCTTCCTGATATCGACACTCGATTCGGTGGCCTTCAGGTCTCACCTCGTTATTTCATCGGGGCTCTTTGATAGAAGAGGGCAGCAACCACAGGAACTCTCCATCAGAAATGGATGCCCACGGAATACCTTCCAGTCCTTCATCATCGATTTCCTCGATGCCATATATACCCAGGCGTTCCAGACGTGCATCAAGTATGGATAGAGACGAAGTGTTCCCCTCATCACCATTCGATGGTGCAGATGCCGATTTGATTTTACGATCAGCTGAAGGAGCCAAGTTTCGCGTCTCAAAGGCCATCCTCAGGGAAACGTCACCTTTCTTTCGAGACTTGCTCAGTTTACCTCAACCCCCCGACTCCACACCTGACGGACCTGCCGTTGAGGATGGGCTTCCCGTCATTCCGGTCACCGAGTCCAGCGCCACGCTCGACAGCCTGTTGCGCATTTGTTACCCCATCCAATCCCCTGCCATATTCAGCTTGGTGACCATCGAGAACGTTCTAAAAGCCGCGCTGAAATACGATATGGAAGTCGCCGTGTCTAAAATGAGGGAGGCTTTGCAAGCTTCTCATTTTCAGAGCGGTTATTACGCTGTCGAAGTATTTGTCGTCGCCTGTGATCTGAAGCTGGAGGACGACGCTCGCGCAGCGGCTCGAAATACACTGAAAGATCCTTTGTTTGGACCTTTCGACGCATATCTCGAGAGGATTTCAGCGGCCGTTTATCATCGCCTTCTGAAATACCATCAGCGTGCATCGGCGAAGGCAAGTTCGACCTTCGCCGATTCTTCGAACGCTCGCCAAGAGCTGCAATCATGGACCCACCAATTTTTCCAATGTACATCTCACTCGTGCAGTGCCAACGAGGCGGTATGTTGCCTCGAGCACGGTCAAGTTCGCATATCGTCGTGGTGGTTGCATTATATCAAACGGGTGAAGGCCGTTGTTACGGTCACTCCTCTTCGGAATGACATATTTGATGTGCCTTTCCTTGTTAAATCGATCTTCAACTCCGAACACCGCGTGTGTGATCCCTGCAAGCAAAGACTTCTCTCACACTGGGAGCAGATATCTGGCTATTTGAAGGATGCAAGAGATGATGCAATATCCAAAGTGCGTTCGGTCATGTAATTGCGCCAAGTGCATGCCAGATGGGCTTACTGCTATTCAGGTTGAAATAGACCTCTCTTCAGCTGGATTCACAAAAAAGAAGGCCGGAGGGGTGAGCGAGTAATAGATTAGAGATCTATCCCATTTAAAACTGACTCAGAAACAGATTCCGCCTGGCTGATAGCTCCGTATAGTCCGACATCCTCGACTGGAAATTAGGTTGATGTCCTCGCAGCATAATTGCATTTGTCACTTGAATGATAATAAGTGAATTTGTTTAAGCGGAATTGGTCGAACCGTGATTACATATGCTATCATTATTGGGGACGCAATGCTAAGTATCCCAATGTTGGATTCAAACTCCATGACTGAGCTGAACTCATCTTGTCTTCGAACCTTGCTGCGACTTTTGCTGAGCACATTCGATGAAATAAAACACAGAAAAAGATCAACGTAGATCTATCGACATGAATTTACATTACATGTAAGGGCATTGCACAGAGTGCACGCGTCTGAATAGATAAGAACATACAATACCCGCCTTCCATCCAAGAAAAGTCCATGCATGCACATTTTTAAAAAGTAATTTCCTCGGAGAGTTATCATTGATGTTTGAAATGCGAGCCTGAGAGCTTTCAAGGTTAAAACCGTCTTGAGATCGCCTCAGGATATTCTGATAAACCCCAGATCTAAGCAATGCTGTTTGAACTCAAGTTGAAACTTTATTCGTCCGTGGTCAACCCCAGTCTGTCACGCGAGATCAAAATGAGTTCGACTTGTGATAACCACGGACACCAACCTCTTCCTAGTCTGCCAGATATACCCAGTCGGGCCAATTGAACACTCTACGACCTTCTGTTCCTCGTCCATCTCGTCATCATTTGCTCCTTTCTGAGAGTGTTCAAAATCAATCCATCTGACGTCTCCATTGTTCAGAATCATCACGTTTCGCGGTGTACCGTCCCTGCATCCGAAGTTGTGTACATCACCATGGTAGATGCCAAGACTGTGAATTTCATTGAGATATTGAAGAGCTTTCGTCGTGGCGTCCACAGTTGCATTCCGAGGTTCAAGCATCTCCCCATCGAGGTACTCCAACATGATCGCACGCTGATTACCTTCGAGTTTGCAAGAGTCGGGAACGTTCGCGGTGCCTTCAGGATACTTCACCGTCAGAGTTGCTGTGCTGCCCCAAAGCAAAGGAACCACTGTGCAGCGCTGTTCTCGAAACGTCCTGTAGGCCAAAAGTTCGTTCTTGAAGCCCTGTTTGTAGAGTCCGCGATGAAGTACGGGAGGAAACTATCGACACTCGGTAGGCATTCGCACTTGCAAACGGTGTGGAACATACAATTTTGATAATCCGTCGTTTTTTCCCTCTGCTCACGTCCAGAACTATCGCAATTGGTCTGTCATTCAATACGCGGTTGACCTTGTAAGACTTTCCGTGAAATTTGACAGTGCTTCGTTCCATTGTGGCATCAGAAAGGAGGAAGGGAGACCACCGTGACCGAGCTCGAGCAATTCCCGACTCCCGGGCCCAGACTCAAAACGGATGGTACAGTAGTAGGGATAAGGGATTCCTCACCAACGAGGGGTAGGTCACTGCAGAACAGAACAGTCAACGGAAACAACGACAGAGACTGGGGAGTTTGAGCAGCTTTGTGACTTTTGTCACGGCAACCAAGTCAGAGCTCAGAAAAATGGCAAAATCTGTCCACCCCGCTGGTGCAAGACTGCTACTGCAAACCAGTCTAACCATCGTATGGCCGACAGTCCCTCACAAATCAATTAACCGAGGAGAAGTTCAATATTAAGTCTGGAGCTTCTGGTTTCGCAAATATTACAGTAATCCACCGCGTGAAATTGTCATCTTATCCTCCGACGACCTTCGTTTCACGGTCTGGCGCAGCATACAATCCGTCGCCTTTCCCTTCTTCCGCCGAAGACATTCAATTCATGGATGCAGGATTGATGGAATACGATGTGGCAGGCAGTGGTGGAGGAAGTGTGGAATCGGTCGATTCCGAGCACTCCACCATCCGTGTTTGTGCCCTTGCCAGTGACTGCAAGTACTGGCACAAGCTGAAACGTGAGCAAGAATGTTGGCGGGGTTTACCTGCGTGGTCCATCACTGACGAGAAACGAAATAATATTGCCGATGCAGAAATCTCCAGTGCTGGAGTAACTTACCAGCGTATGACAGCAGACGCCGTCGCTCCTATGCGAAACCGTTGTTCTCATTCCAAACTGGTCAGCCCATATACATGTTGCGGTTATTGCAATGCCTCGGCCAGACTGTCCAGCCGGTGCACATTCACGAGCCTTGCGATGACATTTTACCAGAGTCTCAGTAGAGTCTCTAACACCTGGTACTACTTTTGATTCCAAACCCTGTCGCATGTCTGCCTGAAGGCGAATAATCACGAAATCGACAACAAGAAACGGAGCATATTGGAAATGTTACTGAAGGAGGGAATCTGCAAGTGCACAGATGTATGTCTTGCTCAACTACTATTCCAAAACCAGACAAGTCGGCCATTATCCTGCGGGTTGATTTAGACGTAAATTTCTAGTCCGAAGGCAACCAAGCATCTGTTATGTTAGAGATCACGGGTTTTATTTCCTCGTGTTATCGGCCCTGTTTCGAGCCATGGCATGACATCACCACAACTGTTCATTCATGTGAATGTCAGTTAACATTTTCACAAACCTCAGATGCACACACGAGCTACAAGGTTTGACACGTCACTCAAGAACCTATGCACCTACTGTGTCCAACACGTTGCAAATTATATTGGCTTTGCTCGAATTACGCAACTGGATGCTTCGTGTATAAGATTCAACTTCAAATCAGCAATCTCCACGTCAAGGCTCTGGACCACAATCTGTTGCTGACCTCGTTGCTCACTCGTGCTGGCATCGTGCATGATAACGTCTTTGTTCTGGGCTTCCCTTCTTTTGAACTTTACTCTCTTGTTATAAGTACAGCCTGACTCGTCCACTATGGGGCAGTCTTCTCGGAACCACTACTTCATCCACTCATCTCCCCCGAGTGAATATCCGGTACTCGCGAAGCTCGTCGACACTCGATTTAGAAACTGCAGGTCTGCTGGTCACTTCATTAGGCACCGAACAAGTCTTTTAAAGACGTGACTAGCTCCGCAACTAAAGGGATTCCCATTAAGAAATGGATGACCATAGGCCACCTTCCCGCAGTCCTTCACCAGATGAACGGCGGCATTTCAGACCTAGATCAAGTTGTACGATCGGAGAAGAAGTGTTCCCTTCGTCGCCTTTCGATGGCGCAGATGCCGATCTCATTTTACGATCGGTTCAAGGAGACGATTTTCGTGTCTCGAAGGCCATCCTCAGGGAAACATCACCTTTCTTTCGAGACATGCTCAGTTTACCTCAACCATCCGACTCACCACCTGACGGACCTTTGATCAAGGATGGCCTCCCTGTAATTACGGTCACCGAATCTAGTACCACGCTCGACAGCCTGTTACGCATTTGTTATCCCATCCCATCCCCAGTCTTATTCAGCTTAGCAACAATCGAGGAGGTTTTGAGAGCCGCGCTGAAGTACGACATGGAAATTGCCGTGTCTGAAGTGAGGCAGGCTCTGCAAGCTTCTCATTATCAGAGCGGTAATTACGCTGTCCAAGTATTTGTTATTGCGTGTGCTCTGAAGCTGGAGGACGACGCTCGCGCAGCGGCTCGAAATACACTGAAGGATCCATTATTTGGGCCATTCGACTCGTCTCTCGAGAGGATCTCAGCAGCCGTTTATCATCGGCTGTTGAAATATCACCAGCATGCGTCAGCGAAGGCCAGTGCGCCGTTCGCCGATTCTTCAAACGCTCGCCAAGAGCTCCAATCATGGATCCACCAATTTTTCCAATGTGCTTCTCAATCATGCACTGCCAACGAGGCGGTATGTTGCCTCGAGCACGGTCAAGTTCGTATTTCGTCGTGGTGGTTGCATTATGTCAAGCGGGTGAAGGCGGTTCTTACGGTCACTCCTCTTCGGAATGACATATTTGATATGCCGTACATCGTGAAATCGATATTCACCACCGAACACCATGTGTGCGATTCTTGCAAGCAAAGAGTTTTCTCGTACTGGGGGCAGATCTCAGGGTTTTGAAGCAGGCAAGAGACAGCGCAATATCACAAGTGCGTTGAGGCTTTTATTTGCATTAAATTTTATGACAGGTGAACTTACAGGAATTTAGGTTGAATTAGACCTCTCTTCAGCCGGATTCACAAGAGGGACGAGGAGGAGTTGGACTGGGAGGGTAACAGCTGTAGAAAGTATCCACTTGAATGTTGAGATACCACTACCCAACTAGCCTGCACATCTTGTCATTGAATGTAAATTACATCGGGATGTCATGGCGGCGTAAATGCGTTTGTCACTTGGACACTGATGTAGAAGAAAACCACAGATTATGTTTGATTATGTCAGCCGGATATTTCCATGACCTGAATGGTTTGAACTCAACCTCGATGACTGAGCTCGCAACTACACCGTTCGACGATGCCAACGCTGATATCGCCCTGCGGTCTGCGGAGGGCGTCCATTTCCGTGTTGCCAAGGCCATACTGGTGCATTCATCTCCTTTCTTTCGAGATATGCTGTCCTTGCCTCAACCCAGCACCTCAGCGTCTCCCAGCTCTGGCAACCGTGAAGACTTCGACGGAATACCTGTAGTACCCGTATCAGAGTCGAAATTAACTCTCGACACTCTGTTGCGAATATGCTATCCCATTCTCTCACCAGAAGTTCGTGATTTGCTCGTAATTCGCGACGTTCTGGCAGCCGCTCTGAAATACGACATGGAACTTCCAACTTTTGAGATGCGAAAGGCTCTGCAAACGCCAGAACTCAGGGGCAGCAGTAAAGCCCTTGCCATCTTTGCGATATGCCATTCACATAAACTGGAGGAGGATGCGCGAAGGGCAATTAGTGATAGTTTGAAAGGACCTTTCATGGGTACACATGACCCACTTCCATTTATCGACAGGCTTTCTGGTGGAACATATTTCAAGCTATTAGATTATCACCGCCAGGTGTCTTCTACGGTCGTCAAAATGTTTGAACAGTGCGACAGTCTCCCTGTCGTGCAAGATGCCTATCACTGCACAGAATGTCAGACAGAGTGCGAAGACAGCCACTGCACTCCGTCATGTCGGTCATACGATCACGAAAGCGCACTATGGTGGCGTCGCTATCTTGGCAAAGCCATTCCTATAGTACGGGTGCAACCGCTATCAGATGAAATATTTTCTCCATCCTTCACAGAGCCGCTTTTCGTCACGGCTAAAGCCTGTGAAGAGTGTTGGAATGAATTTCATGCAAAATGGACCGCTGTTGAGACGTCACTGAAGAGTGAAAGAGATCGTATTGTCACGACAGTCAGTAAAAGTCAATTCTTCTATCACTATTTTCAAATGTAAACTGCGTCTTTCAGGTAAAACTAAACCTCGACGACGCCAAGGAACAAAGGCTGCCTCCGTATGTGTCGCTACTCGACACGAATAAGTGGCGAATATCAATGTACAACGTTCCGACTTACCCTACGGCACCGTTTGATAACCCAGAAGCGGACCTCATTGTTCGATCCCTAAGTGGAGACGACTTCCGCGTTATGAGAGCCATTCTTGCAGAATCCTCACCCACCTTTCGCGACAAACTGTCGTCGTCATCACCCAAGTCCTCGCCTTCGTCAGAATACGCGCCAGCAACCCCGCAGGGACCGCCAATGATGCGCCTCGCGCTGTCCAGCAAGTTGCTTGACACAGTACTTCGCATCTGTTACCCTATTCCCTCCCCCGAAATCTACGATTTCAACGCAATTGACGAAATACTCGGAGCCTCTGCCAAGTACAACATAGAAGTTGTTGCAAGCGAGATGACCAAGGTCTTGCGGAACAGTATGAAGATCGGGTCAGCGGAAGAATTACCCTCAATTACTCTCAGCGTTTATGCGATCGCCTATCGACATAAGCTGTGGGCTACCGTGCATATTGCGGCGCGGCAAACTCTGCACGGTCCATTCCTGCAGACCTACGAACCCGCGATGGAGAGGATAAATGCTGCGGCACTCCATCGCCTGATCATATACCGGCAACGCGTATCGGAAAAGGTCGTGAACGTCTTCAGTGAAAATGATAATGGTTGCAAGAAGCCCCGGAGCCCACCATTCATAGATTCGTATGTCTCATGTCGAGAATGTCAACCGAGGTGTTGCTCGGCGCACGGTACACCTGGAGCGGCACGGTGGTGGCAAGCGTTCAGGTCGTTCGCCAAGGAGAAGGTTGTGGATGCTCCGCTGTTTGACATATTTTCGCCAGCCCAGATGGAGACTATCTGTGCCATTGCAACGTCGTGTAGCACCTGTTCGAAGAAATTCCAGTCAAATTGGAATTCAACGATGATTGCGCTGAAGCATGAGAGGGATCGGTTGATATCAGAGGTGCGTGAATCGTTCCAACACGAGTCTAAGTTGTATTGTCCCATTAAAATGTGCCATTTACTCCCGCAGGTTAAGCTGGATCTTCCGTCAAATAGTACTGGACACTCTTGAGCATACTCGGCGTCTATTACTTTGTCATCCACTATTTTCTGTCGGATATTCGTCATCCAAGGATTCTCACTACACTGCGACACCTTTTTATTTTTAAATATTCTTCTTCTACTTTGGATGGAACCTTTTAAATACTGCACGCTCCTGCGCCACCTACCACTATTTATCTTTGATTTAACCACGGGAACTTCATAATATTATTTCTACCAGGGATTTCCACGGGGACCATTCTTTGTCTTTCAATATACACAATGTACTGCGACACCTCCATACGGATATGACCATTAACCAAGCGATACATCATTCTCCACAACCAGATTTTACCATAATATACAAACAGTACCTCCGATCACAACCCAGACAAGTAAGGTTGGCCGAGGTGCGTGCAGCCTTCACAAAACATACCTATATCCACTCCACTCATCCCCCTTCTCGCGTTTCGCCTCATCAATACTCGCATACCGCCCACCATGCTTCCCTTCAACCTGTCCGCTCGCGTCATCATGTTGTGGTTGCACTTGTTTCTTTTCGTCCTGACTGGCGATGCTTGCGCTGTCGATGATCTCGTCGCGCTCGCCGCGGTCCCGACGCTCATTCTCGCGGCGCAGGAAGAAGAGGTTGACGCAGTTGGCGAGGAAGCCGAGGCTGATGTACATGAGTACGATGCCGTGGCCGAGGCGGTACCATGGTTTGTCTTTGGCGCGATACTACATGAGTTGGTGAGTATGCGTGCTTTGTACCGGGGAAGAATGGGACGTACGACGTTGGAAGAGACGGCACCGTTTATATTACCACTGGGAAGCGGTGAGATTCGTGATGTGAAAGGGGATGTGCATACACAGAAGCTTACAAGCTGATAACCATAGCGAGAGTGACAGAGCGTTTGTATGAGCCCTCAACATTATTCGAGACCCATGCACTGCGATCGAAAATAAGTATGGGTCGCAGAGAAAGAGGTGGGGATAATGAAGCTTACATGGTATTTGCTATTCAGTAAACATGTTAGCTGGGTGTGTTTCGCTACGATCGACCCAAAAATAATGCTCACGAATAAGAGGATATATTCCACTAAATTGATTTTGATTGATGTCAGCACTGGTATTTCTGACAGACAGGTAGGAACTAATATTACCTCGCAGCCATGAACACGGCAAAATACGACAAAGCGGGTGTCCTCGAACATATTAAGATAACATAGCCAGTCGCACCTAATGGCCCACCAAACAGTCAGCCCAGCGAGCAAGCTCATGAACCGCGAATAGTAATCTTACCGATACATAAGAAACCACTATATCGATTCCACAATATGTTAAACATAGAAGGATGGGTGGTAAGATGGGCTTACAGGTTGAAATATCCTCTATGGCCATGTTTGTCTGCGAGGTACCCGACGCAGCATGTGACGAGACACGCGAACGCGTACACGGGCACGGTTAGAAGATTCGCCCGGGTTGCCTGGAAGCCGAGCTGCGTTCACGATGGATGTCGGTAAGTGCTAATCATTGCTTGATGGGGAATGATGATTTACCTGGTTGATGATGCTTGGGAGGAAGAGGGAGAATGCGTATAAGGGGCCGTCGACGCCCATGTACATGACCACTGTAAATACGTCAGCATCGATCAAAGCCTCATTTTTCTCAATGCGAAATAGCGAGAAATCCCCCATCTATCGACTCAAAAAGGAAGAAAATGTGAACTCACTCCCAACCCACGTCTTCCAATCCAAAATACTCTTCCAAATATACCTCCACCTGAGCGCCTCGCCACCCGCAGAGAACTGGTCATCCTCCTGCAGCCTGCGAACGACGAACGCGCGTTCGGGTTCGGTGAGGAACTTGGCGGTATCTGGGAAGTCTTGGATGATGAAGAAAGAGCAGGCGCCGGCGACGACAGTTGCGAGGCCTTCGATGATGAAGATCCATGCCCTGTGTTATGGTTGGTGTATGTTTAGCTGAGGATATGCATGTTGGTGTTGGCAGATGGACGTACCATGCGGGTTTGCCGCCGATGCCTTCCATGTTGGATATCGCAGCCTATATGCGTGTGATTAGTCAGAGTTAAATGTTTTGTCATTCGCGCTTACGGCGAGTAACCCTCCGAATGCACCGGAAACTGTTGCTGCTGAGAAGAATACCGCGGCGCGAATGCCAAATTCCGAGCGTTTGTACCAGCTGCGCAACAATGAAATGCCATCGGCGTCAGACGGCTGTCAAAATACACTGATATCCAGAAAATTTGGTGGGTATATGCGTGGTCATTCCCTCCGCGGAAGGCCGTGGAAGCCGAATGATAACTTTGTCGGGGGTAGAAAGGGGGAGCGTGGGAGTGTAATGAAGTGATGGCATACCAGGAGAGGTAGTAATTCACACCCGGGAACAGGCCAGCTTCGAACACGCCTGTGTGCATGGGAAGAGTAGCATTTTTAGCATATAGTTTTTGTTAGGTGGTGGGGGAGGATCAGGTACCTAGGAACCAGCGCATGGCTGCGATTTATGTTGGTCAGTGTGAAAGATGGGGTGAATGGGATGGGACGTACTGAGCAGGCCGGAGTAGTTGTGTACGAGGCCTTGGACGGTCTGCGGCGTTTGAGTGAGGTGGGGAAAGTAATTTTTGGTGATAACTTACCATCATGATACCCCATAACAGCATAAGTGCAGAGAGCCATATGGATGGTCGGAGTCGTTTAAGGAATACATTAGACGGCACCTGCGTTATTATTAATATCCGAATGCCTTGCGAGGATAGAACGGGGGAGACGTACTTCGAACACGGAGTAGGAGAAGAAGAATATGGTGAGGGCTATCAAGTACTGGTTGTCCGTGATGTGGAGATCCTTTTCCAGATTGTACAGCTGCGCTCAACGTCTGTGAGTTGACTGGGTATAAGCTGTAATGAAAGACACGACGCACCTTGGCATTACCGATACTCGTTCTATCAAGGAAACTCAAGAGGTATAGGAACGAGAGCCATGGGATGAGCGCGAGATCCAACTTGCGCATCAACTTGCGCTCGTCGATGCCTGATATGTCGAGCTCCTTGTCATGGAGTTTGGCAGTCAAGTGTGCCTGGTTCTCTGTGTCGCGCTTTTCATCTGAGACATGTGTTGAAGGCGCTGGAGAAGACATGATGGCGTGAGCGTGAGCGGGGCCCCACAGTACCTTTCGATGAGAGCATTCATGGGTTCTTATAGTTCAGTGCCGGTGGCTGACCTTCGCGTGAGCTTTCTGCTTCCATTTCCGGATTCGTCTGTTACACGGCACGCCGTCATCACCTCTGACCACAAACCGCTTGGAGCTCCCGGTTCACGCTATCACGAATGCAGATATCGCAACTGTCCAACTATTACGCGTTCTCTGCTCTCTGCAAGAATTGTTCTACCGGCTGGTCAGGTGTTGCGCGGTATTTTGGAGATCTGAGCTTGGCACGGCAGTCGAACTGGTGCTTCATCTGTGGAGTAAAAATAGCCTGAACATATCTGGGCATTCACGGCTTCGTCGCGTCCCTGAGAAAAATAGACATTTCTCTCCTCCGTCGCACTGCAAGAAGTGGAAGTGAACGTTGACTCTTCTGAAGATCTTTGACTTCCGTTCAGAAGCATAGTCGCGAGAGCCCATCTATTCGATCAAAACCGTCGGGACAATCTACAAGTCATTTTACAGCAAAATATGGATTTCTTATTCCTGTTAAACGGCTCTCATGCATGTACGACAGCGTCCACTCCTGGTTTTAGGATTCGGTGTATCGTTCCTGGTCCGCCCCCTTCATCGCAAATGTCCCAAGACTTTTTAACCGTGGCTTCCGTGCCTGTCACTCATATATTCGGGTCTGTTCATCGTGGAAATTTATTTTCTCTGAGGTCGTTTGAGTGGTATGTACGCGTGTACAATATACCACGGACTCTCAGGTGTTCGCCATTATTCTGTATAATGTACGCTAAGAATTACAAGCTCAGCCTAGGACAGCCAACCGTCGTTAAGGAGCAAATTTGGGATGTGGGTTCCCCGCTGTGTATGCACCTCACGCAATTATTGAACACGTTGGACAAGTCACGAAGCCTTAAAACGCACCACACCATGCTGCTGATGGCCAACTGGGCCATCATGTGCCGTAGTCCGACTGTAATTTAGGTCGTCATACATGCGACCTATATGTTTCCAAACCATAATTTTCAATAGCGAATATGCCAAAGAAATACGAGGTGGATTTGTGTCGGTAAGCCGATAGTTTTGACCACGGAAAGTACTCAAGACTACCCATTATACATGTACCACAGCAGACAAGTAAGTGTCACCGGTTATATTTCGAGCTAGAATTACCTACCTCAATCACCCATTTAAAGTGGTGAATATTTCCCGGATGCAAGTGGAATTCACGAAATTGCTAGGTGTGTGTGGAAAGGGCAACTCGAAAGGACAAACTCAAATTATATGGTGAACTTCATCCGCCGAGTTTATATTCCACATGTGTAGCCATCGATGCGTAAACTTGTAATCACGAGTTCTAGTGCTTTCATAATCCCCCTTGTTCGAATTTCTGACGAGCATTTGCGATGTGAACGGAGTGCCCGCATTAATCTTACACCGAACGGTAGTTATTTATTATTCGAGGGAGTTTTTCAATCCGTCCAGTGTGATATTAGTACAGTAACCCGTGGACAGTAAATACATGCCGCAACGAGATTTTTCACGCAATGCAAGTTTTTTGGGGGGAGGGGGGGCACTAGGGGTCCCATCCTGTTAGGGACGGATAGGCTGTTCCGCGAATTTTATCAATAGTCGTCCCATGTTTCCTTCTGCGTAAGGGGGATTCCAGCTGACGAGAGATCAATCGTAATCTGGGAACACGGTGTCAGTCCACTACATCGAAGCTGAAATGGCGCATTAATGTACCTTGGACACCGAATGATCTCTCATTGCTTTCAAGTATCGAGTAGCCTCAAGCCATTTCTTCAAACCGTCTGTCTTGCATGTATAGCATACGCCAGAGGCGTCAGCCACGCACTGCAAAATGAATGCAGGATCATATATATCCTCGCATAATGGCGCTTCCAAAACGCGTGCTCTCACGTTCCTAACATATTCCAGCCACCAAGCTGACCAAGTAATATTCTTGTTCTTGTCATAACACCCAGTTGCTGAACAACCTCGGTGTTGAGCCGGGCAAGTGAAAGGCGAACGAGCTTTGTCGGTCCCAAGAGGGTCGTCGAAAAGTGCAGCAACCTTCTTCGATACCTTTTGGTGGTATTCAAAAAGACCATGGTACACTGCTGCAGAGATCCTTCCCAGGGATGGGTGGAAAGGTCCAAAGGGCTCCTTCAGCAATTCGTATGCTGCTTGCCGAGCTTCGTCCTCCCACTTCAGGAGACACGCCACCGCAAACACACCAACAGCATTACAGCAACCTTTCAACGCTCTCCGCATTTCACCGATGGCAAGCTTAACGTCGTACTTCAGCGCAGCTTCCAAAACCTCCTCAATTTCTCTGATGTCGGTGATCTCGGGGGATGGGATGGGGTAACAAATGCGTAACAAATTATCAAGCGCACGGCTCGATTCGGTGACTGTGATGGTGGGTAGGCCATCGTCATTTATTTCTGAACGACGCTGTGGCTTTGGTTGGGGCAAAGCGAGCATGTCGCGAAAGACAGGGGACGCCTCCCGTAATATCACTTTATATACTCGAAAGTCGTCTCCTTGTGCAGATCTGAGGATGATATCTGCATGTTCACCATCGAAAGGAGCTGACGGAAACACGCTCGAGGACGAAGCTGATGCGCTCATTGGGAGCTGAGGGGTCGAATGTGGTCGTGAGGCAAAAGTTGCTTCGGGTGGGAGGAACGCGGGAAACATAAGGATGGTCGCCTTATGTAGGAAAGCATTCCGCAGCGAAGGGCGCCTGCTGGCATGATGATTCAACGAGGCATGCTTCGTGGTATTTCATGAGAATGCATCGTGAGTCCTATTCCGGAGAGGAATGCGTTATCAAAGTTCATCACATCGATGGATGCTTCCTGCAGTTGCGAATCCTCATATAGCTTTGATGATCGGAAGAGGCTTTGGGTACAGGTAGGAACCAGTCGCAAAATCCGAGCATCACGTAAACATCAGCTGAGCGGAACCATGGAACAACTTTGTAAACTGTAATTTATCAATTTGACTGGACAGAGCAGTGCTTCATCACACATAAATAGGGCAAATACATTTGAGGACCAAGGTGCGACGTCGAAATGTACGTCGAACGGTGAACTAGAACCCGCTCAAGTCCAACTCGATCTAAGAGAAGTTATCACTAGGCACATATTTGCGAAGGTGCAGTTTGTGCACATACATTTTCCGTTCGGAGGTGAATTTCTTGCTTCAACAGCCTTTCCAGGAGAGTCCAATCTTTTATCACCGATTCGTTGCGGCACTGTTGGCACTGTGCAACACAGTCCAATGTAGGATACAGGAGGGCAGGCTCAAAAAACGCGTTGCTTCTTGGACATTTCCGTAGAATAGGCAACGCAAGGCTGATAAATTGGGACCACCATTTGGACATGCCTTGTGGACCACAAGAGGACCGTGTATGGAACAGACCCCAGAATTTAGGACCCGAGGAGTCGAGAGTCATTATGGCATCGGCGGCCAGCGATGTTTTGTTCTGGTAGTCTAGCAACCTGAAATATTCCAACCCAGATATGCTGGCTAGTTCCGGCATGAACACTCCCGCGATTGGCACCCGAAGACATGCTTTCGCTGCCAGTTTTGCTTCTTCCTTCAACTTATGCTTGCAAGCAAGCATATAAACGCGAAAGGGTGAATGTTCGCAAAAGTTCCGGGTCAACAAGACGCACATCTCTTGCACCGCACGTTCCATCTCGTACTTTATCGCTGCATCCAAAACTTTGTCGACAATTTGGATATCCTCGATGTTGGGCATCTGGAGAGGATATCAGATGCGAAGAAGGATGTCAAGAGTTTCCTTGTCATCGCTGACAATAATGACAAGAACTCCATCAAGGCTTTCTGCGCTGTCCTGTTCCTGCGGTTGTGGAAGCTGCAGCATTTGGCGGAAGAAGGGAGAAGCGATGGAGAGTATGTTCCGCCAGACTTTGAAATAACGGGCATCGGAGGATTTTAAGACGACGTCACCGTCATCGAATGGCGCGTCGGCGAGAAGGGGAGTACTGTAGCAGCACTGTTCTGGACTTCGGATGTGTTATTCATCTTCTGTTCGTCGATTCAGCGGAAATTGGAGCGAAGCGCTGGGAGACACGAAGAACAGATCGCGTTTGGCTGAGTTCTTGCATGCAGAACGGCTATTTAAGCGTTGGGGAATAATAAAATTGACACTGAGAGGAGGCAATGCAAAGTGTTTCCGCCACAGTCACGCTTCCAGATTGGGAAACGCGTCTGAGCGCAGCCGAACGTCACTGCGCCATCTGCGCGTTTTTCCGTCGTGTCTTATACCCTCACCATCACATCCTATCATACAAGACGCGTTTATTTTTCTTTACTGACGACATGGATCACTCAGATCCTCATCAGGACGTTGCTGATTTAGCAAACGAAGTTGGTGGGCTTGAGATTCGCGAAACGGCGCCTGCGGTTCCAGATAAAGTTGATTCTGGGGCGTCAGAAGGAGAGGCGAATCCGTGGGCTGAGCAGGCTGGTGTAGTGGATCTACCGGTGCATAGACTGAAGACACCCGATCCAGAGGCGCTTGAGGCTGAGATGGCACCAGTGCGAGGATTGGAAGGGGACATGGTGACAGAGAGCGAGGAGCCAAGAGGGAGAGTGAGTGAGGAAGTGTTGAACGAATTCGACCCTCTGGCTGTGAAGGAGGAGACAGATGCAAGAATGGCGTGGCATGATCAGTGGGCTAAAGACCATCCAGCATCTCCACCTTCATCTCCACCGTCACCCATACCAGATCATGGCCAGACAGACAAGGTACTCCCACAGACGCCATCGCCACCAACCTCAGCGTCTATATCTGCGTTTCCATCATTAGCATCCTTCGTTGCAAGGTCCTTTACACTGCCGAAACAACGTCCAAAATCTATGGATTCACCAGCTACAATGCTCTCGCCTACCTCTATCACCTCGTTCGCGACTCAGCAACAGCAAACGAAGGCAAGCAGCGAGCCTGGATCTGCTGATGACAGACAAGATACACCTCCCCCTCCTGCAAACTCGTCGAAAGATAAAGAGAACGACAAGCCGCCGCCATTTGACTTCCAGAAGTTCTTGGAGCAGATGAAGCTGAAGAGCGCGGAACCCGTCGCAAAGTACTTGCGTTCCTTCTTGAGCAATTTTGCCAAACGAACGTTCACGGTCAACGATCAAGTTAGGATTATCAACGAGTTCCTAAATGTACGTATTCTCCTGCGGAGTTTATTTAGATGAATGAGTATTGACGAAGACTGACGCTCTGAAGCGTAGTTTATCTCAGGCGAAATGAGAAAAGCTGATGTCTGGAAACACGCGAGCGACGCGGAGTTCGATAACGCCATGGAGGCTATGGAAAAGCTTGTCATGAATAGGTTATACGAATTGTATGTTTTCGTTATTGGACTGTACTGTGAACGCACGCTGATAGATGCCACAGCACATTCACGCCTGCCATTGCCAAGTCTATTCCTCCACGGCCGATTACGACCGACGACCTTGAGCGCGATCGAGTTCTCGAGCAACGGATGTCGCTGTTTGGGTGGATTGAGGAAAAGCATCTCGATGTGCCAGACGGAGAAGGGACTCGAGGATTCCTCGATTTCGCAGCAAGTGGTGCGCTATCATTGAATATTCTGATCCGTGTATGAAATCTAACCGCTGCATAGAACTTTTAAAGATCAACCACTACAAAGCGCCGCGGGACAAGTTGGTATGCATCCTGAACTGCTGCAAGGTCATTTTCGGTATGTCGTTCGCTCGTGTTTTTTTTGTATTGTTGTCATGATTGAGATGCCCAGGGCTTATTCGACATACAAGAAGCGAGGAAGGAGCGGACTCCTTTGTGCCAATACTTATCTTCGTGGTGCTGAAGGCCAATCCTCCACATTTACTATCAAATGTCGAGTTAGTTTCCGTCTCTTTTTTCCTTGGTGGTATTGTTAAATATGGCCGCAGGTACATTAACCGATTCCGAAATCCTCAAAGACTGCAAAGTGAAGCTGGGTACTATTTGTCAAGCTTGGTGAGTCTACACACTTTCCACCGTCTTTCACTGTGATACTGATAATACCAGATGGGATCGGTTTCATTCATTGAGACGATGGATCACACGTCACTTTCAAACATTACCCCGGAGGAATTCGAATTGTGGGTGTGCTCTCCCTCTCGTTAACGAGGTTTTGCTCACATGTAAAGCAGGAATGTTGAAGAGGCTATTCAGAGACTACCTGAAACACCACCTGCGAACGCACATCCGGCCTACAGTCAGCCCACCACACCAGCACGTCCAACAACACCGTCACAAGTCACATCACCGCATGCCGGCGAGGAATCCGCCCAGCCTCTCGCACTCCCCACACCTGGACAGGGAGCATCTCTCGCTAACGATACACGACGGTTCCTTCAGAAAACTGGCGATACGATATCGAAGCCGCTCAATGCCCTTGGCCGAATATTCAATGAAGTACTGGACAGTGCGGATGAGAAGTTGACGTATTTGCCTGGACCGTTCGCGCCGTTTGAGATGGGGAGGGAGAATCGGAGCGAACGTGAGCAGGAGCAGCATTGGGCGCATCCTGAGCAGGTGAGACGGTTTGCGGAGGCTGGTGGTAGTGGATCGGTCCCGCAGACGCCAGTGACGTCAGGGGATGGGACGTTGACTGCGCCAGTACAGACGCCGTACAAACCTCGAGTGCGACCGTTTGGCACCCCGCCCCCTTCTGCTCAGTCGACAGGGTCATTTGGGTTCACACCTGACAGCACGCCGTCACGAATACCGCTAGGACCTTCACAACAGCACTTGCAGCCACAGGCCGCCTCCCCTCATCCCTCACGGACACCGACCCCGAACTTGGACTTGACAGGCTTGCAAGCGGAGATCGACCGTGCGCATGAGAAGGCTGCCACGGCGTCGAGAGGGACCCTGCTTCAGATATTCCCGAGCACGGATAGGGAGGTCATTGAGTGGGTGTTGGAGGCGAATGAGGGTGATTTGGGGAGGAGTATCGAGGCGCTTTTGGAGATGACTGGTGGAACATGATTGTATGGGATGCATGCATTAGAATTGATTTAATCGGCATGATCTTTCGAGGAAGGCGCTTCTTTGGTGACCGAAATGTCACGCGTGACGTTCCGTGTCTTGCTTCCGCTACCTTCTCAAAGAACTCTGGTTGCCGGAGTGCACAGGCTATGGTCTTCTTGATCGACAGCACCGACGACGCCGAGCAGCGGAAGTACTGTCTTAGGCTATTCTTGCTTTGCTCGATCGCTTCCGTGCCGCGGAAGCAAACATCCGCACAAAATTATGAACTGGACTGGGTGCACGGGCCATCGAAGCTATAGTTCTCAGTCTCGTTTGCAATGTCTTCTCCGGATGTCTTGCTGCTGTGGGGGATATAAATCTGGCCCGTAGGAGCGGGATGGCATTGTACTCCTTACTCTCAAGCAATCAACATTTCGACACTCGAACGTCAAGCTCTCAGCAAAATGACTTGGACATCCTTCTTCAACCTCAACCTCAAGAAATTCTCTAAGACTGTGAGTCTTGCATATTCACCTACTTGTTACTGATAGCTGAATATATGCGCTAGACCGTGGAGAAGAAGATGGTTGACGCCGTTCCAGTTCCAGTCACCGTCCCCCTCCCCGTCGTCGCTCCCGTCCCCATCGTCCCGACGCCATCGCCCCCACCTTCACCCGTGGGCCTGGCTGACGACGCGGAATTTGTCGATTTCATTCGTCGTGGAGAAGCTCTTGTCCGTCGCTTCTCCCACGACCTCACCGACGTCAACCTCGACGACGAGACAGACGACTGGGCGTTCAAGGTATGTTTCATTCCTCAGTCTCTCCGTTGCACACATGTCTCATACTGTTGGTATCCATATAATAGGCCGACGATGTGTCCTTTACTTCCCCTCCGCCGTGCATCATCCCTTCATCCGGCGTCCTTCCCGACATGCACGACTCAGCGGATTCGGACTCGATCGTGACGCCTCCCTCGTGCATCATCCCATCTTCTTCGGTTCTCCCTGAGCTCGGCCACGATGAAGTCGACACCGAGGAGCAGTCTTGCATGGTCCCATCATCCTCAAGTTTCACCGCGACCGACAACACCACCGACGACGAGCAGGACGTCGAGGCTGACAAGAGCGCCTCTCCCATCCCGAGCTCAAACTCATCATCAACCTTTACAGAATCCCTTCACTCTCTTTCCGGCTCCCCTTTCGTCGAGCGACCTGCTCGACCCCTTCCCCATCTCATCATCAACACTTCCCCAAAACCTAGAACACTACCAGCACCGGTTTCAGCAGCCGACTTCAAGCTCACGCGCGTTCTTGGCTCTGGCGCCTTCGGCACGGTCTACACTGCGATCCACCGTCGCACGGAAGACACGCATGCCTTGAAGGTTGTCATGAAGCAACGCATCACGTATAAGTCTGAGCTCGCCCTCATTCTTGCCGAGCAGCGCGTGTTGAAGCGGTTGGCTAGTTTGGATGGGGAGGACTCGAAGATGTTCTTGGAATTACAAGCAAGTTTCCACGACGAGTGGAATTTTTATTTCGTCACTGTGAGTTCGCTCTCCCTATACATCCATTTCGTTGCACGATGCTGATGCGATGCTTCTTTTTTGCAGCCTGTTATGGAGGGCGGTAATTTATTGGACGAGTTAGTGAAATGCCGTGGCGGCTTCAGCCCGCGGCGCATCAAGACATACATGGCGGAACTCGTGCACGCCGTCGGTTTCCTCCACAACATGCGCATCGTCCACCGCGACATCAAGCTCGAGAACGTCTTCATCGATTCGACTGGGCACCTCGTGCTCGGCGACTTCGGGCTCGCGTGCATGTTCGGCGAGGACGACGAGAGCATCTCTTCTGGCACCACCGCCGATGAGAGAGCCGAGTTCGCTGCTGATGTTACGTGGGGGGATTGTGGGACGCCTGGGTATATGGCACCTGAGATTTGCACTGGCGAGGAGTATAGCTACCCGGTGGATTGCTGGGCGTTGGGTGTTTTGATGTATTTTATGAATTTTGGGGATGTGAGTTCTTCCTCATTGTCTTATGGTATTGGATAGACGCTGATTGGATGATAGGTGCCGTTTGGAGGCGAGAATAACCGCTCAGTGGCGATGGCTACGGTCTATCAGCCCCTCCGATTCCCGGCCAACTCTGTGATCAGCGAGAAGAGTGAGGAGCTTATCGAAGGAGTACGTGCATCAAAATCTGAATTATTTATTCATTAATCTAACTATGACATACAGTTACTCGCCAAAGACCCAGTGGATCGTCTCACCATCCGAGCGGCAAAACAATGCGCATACTTCAAAGATGTCGACTGGTCTGCAATCGCATCGCGCGAAACGACACCGGAATGGCACGTCCCGCCTATCGTACTCAGTAAAAAGCAGCAGAAGGTCCTCGAAGGAAAGGGGTTATCCATCAATTCCGGGGAGCCGTTCGATCCAGCGTCCGTGGGTGATGACGATGAGGAAGATGGCGGAGACCCGTACCCCGCGTTCTCGTTCGTGTCGGAGAGATGGGAGAAGGTGTTGAGGAAGAAAGGAGGGAGGAAGCTGGACGTGTTGAAGAAAGGGTTGAAAAAGCTCGTCCACGCGAAGAAACCGTTGGTGAAGAAGCCGGCGTTTGACATCGTGACATTGAAGCCGGAGGAACATGCTGTGGTGTGGAACGTTGTGGAGGAGGACGGGAGAAGGAGAGTTCGACAGCAACGAGCCCAGGAAGGGCAGAGGGAGTGGCGCGCTGGAGGCGTTAATTGGGATGAGTCGGTGGATGTGGATGCTGTTGGTGGTGGACATGCGAACATTGGGTGGATCACAGGGTGGGAGACAAGAGCGAGCGAGGAGAGTTTTAGTGGAATGGGTGGTTGTACCGATGAAGACGAGGAGGACGAGGAGGACGCAGAGGGATACGAGGAGATGCTCAGCGAACCCTCAACGTCGAGTTCGCCGCCTCGTTCACCGAGCTCACCAGACACGAACGATTCCCCATCACCTCGTACACCTCATACGCCATTCCCAATGTCGACGTTCTTTGCCAATCAGTCAGACTGCGACTTTGACAATTCAATGGGGCCGATCAAGCTGGACATGGCGAATACCGAGTCCTCTGGCTCGGAATCTGATAAAAGCATGCAAGCGTCAGTCAAGGGGTGGAGGCGGGCGATGAAGGAGCGTGCGCGTGCTGCGGGGTTGACGCGGACGAAGGCGGCGAAAGTGAGAGAGGGGGGTGATCGGAGGGTGCTGAACTTGCTGGAGTGATTCGTCGTGCTCTGGGATTGGCCACCTCAGATTGCGATCGATGCTTGGGCATGTGCAGCGGGGTTGTAGGGTGATAACGGAGCGGTTATCGTTCATCGTCGGTGATAAGAGTTCTTTGGACATTGGACAATTGTTTTGTGAGACTTGATCTGAGACTGGACATTTTACATTTATTTTACATCTTTTTTTGTTTCGTATGATGGACATACTCGTTGACAATAAGAATTTTTGCAAAGTGCAAAGTTAGGACGGAACGGATCTGCGTGACAGTTGGCGATCTGAGGGAGACGGGAAAGCGGAGCGGGGAAAGCCGGGATACACCCTCTTCAACCACTACCACCACGACCATGGTCTAATCTGCATGGCAAACTATCTGCCCGTCCTCATCGTCTCCGTCACCGCAGGCATCCCAGACGATGCTTCATTCCAACCTCTTCCCCGCGGCCAGGTAGACTACCTCTCTCACAACTGGCAGGAGGAGGACGTGTGGAGGTCATGGCGGAACATGACCAAACAGAAGAACGAGATCGCAAACGGTGTCAGGCTCGAGAATGCCAGCTGGAGAACTTGGTGGAAACAGAGAAACAATTTGAAGACTGTTACTCCAGAAACTCTGAACTGGTGCGTACAAAATTCGTTGTAAAAAAACAGGTGCGGCGATTTGACCTTTCGCCCGACAGGCTCAAGGACTCGGACGTTACATGGCTCTACGGTCCCTTACACACTGCCGTGGACTGGGCTCCGCCTCCTAGACCAGATCCCGTGCCAGACACCGTAGCCGCGCCACCCTCAGACACCAATGCTCTCGATCTCTCAGGCCATGGCCGCAAACTTCCCCGTCTCGCAAAGAAACCCATCCTCAAACACAGATCTATAAGCGAAATGCTCACAAGCGCTCTCCCAGCAAGTCCCATGTACGAATACGACTCGTTTGATCTCGGCAGCGTCGATGAGGACGAGGAGGACGATGACGAGTACGATGTTGCCGAGCATGTCCCGTGGGAGGGTGCTACGTCGCCGGACGGATCTCCCAGACCGGGCTTGCTCAGGATCAAGAGCGATACCAATATTATGCGCAGATTCGGTCGCACCAGGAGCTCGTACACGCGCAAGAAGAGTCCTCCCCCACGCATCATCGCTCAGTCGGCCGAAGCTGCCGCCGCTGCATCGGCATCCACCTCCACTTCAACGTCGTTATCGTCAACACAGCATGATAGCGATGATCAGACAGCTCGCAGGTTGTCGCTCCATCCACGCAGCGCGTCCAGCAACGGTGCCCGCAGCGGTTCGAGCGATACCAATTCCAGCTCGAAGAGCGACGGCGAGAATGCTGTAGTTCCACCCCCGAGGAAGCATATTAGCTTCAACACGTTTGTCGAGCAATGCATCGCAATTGAGAAGCCAAAAGGGAAGGCGCGCGCTTCCGCGCAAAATAATCTCAAGCCGTGGCCATCAGAAGGCGATAGGTCTGACGATGGGTCTGTATTTTTGATTATTTTCATCACATGACGTCGTCTTATGAAATTTAATATTCAGCTATGATGAAGACGAGGAGGACAGCCCGTACGAGGGCGGGCGGTCCCCGTCTGACTCTGACTCAGCTGATGACGTTGCAGTCGACGACGAAGACCAGGATAGCGATGATATGCTCGAGATGCGGCCCACACGTCGATCAAGCGTATCCTCTATCAACCTCCGACAATCTCAACTCCTCCGCGCCACATCCATTTCCTCAGACTCCCAACCGTCGTCGTCATCGTCCCGCCCCACTCTCCGACGCACGTCCACGTCCAGATCCACCTCTGATAAGGAGCGCGAACATGTCACCATCGCGCCGATCGCTCCTACCATCCTCAAGACTGGCGGCAACATCACCTCCACCGCTAACCCTGCGTCATCGTACAGAGGTGGCGTTGGCCTGTTCTCCTTTGGCGGGCCGTACGCCAGTTCAGGAGGAGGAGGCCGAGGGCCGAGTGACGAAGAGTATGACGATTACTATGAGGAGGCGGTAGAAACGACACCTGGAGTTGGCACGGGCATCCGGAGAGGGCTCGTATACCAGCCGCCGGAGGGGAGTATATACTCGATCGTGAGGCATGGGAGCGTCGGTCCGTTTGATGTGTTTAATCAGCCCATGGTGAGCAGTCCGAGCTGTGATGAAGAGGCAGAGGGGGATGGGTTTGATTATTTCACGGGACCCGATTTGGGGGAGGGTTTTACGGGAAAGAGGAGATACCTGCAACCACCACACCAACAGCAGCAACACCAGGGGCTCGGGAGTATGTGGAGGACGAGAGGGGTGGTTAGGGAGGACGAAGAAGATGAGAGGAGGGAACAGAGGGAGCGGAGAGCGACGCTTGACGTGGTGGATAGACGGGAGAAGGCGAGGACACCCAGCCCTGAGTGGACACCGCCGTCGAATCCGCGAGTTGCGAGTATTAAGAGCGAGGAGGGCTATGGACTGCAGCCTCACTTGCCAGTGCAAGCACAACATCTGCCGTCGACATCTGCGTCGGATACACTTCCACCACCGTCGCCGACGATAGCGATACCAACACCTGGCATTTCCCCCGCACATCAACTGCAACACGATACGCTTTCGCCTCCGTCTATTTCCCCCTCGCACGGCAGTGCGACGCACTCAGTCCTTATACCCGTCTCCTCACAGGAATTCGTGGACGATACGACCCCCGTCGCACAACGCACCGCGTTTCTCTCGCCAACTGAACGCTCACCAAGTAGAGGTCGCGATCGTGGACGGTCGTCACCTTGCACGTCTGCCTCGCCTTCCACTGCCCATGCGAATGGGTACGTGACGTCTGGGAGCGCGACTTCCAGCCCGAGTGCGCCTGGGAGTAGGAGTGTGAGTGAGAGCAGGAGCGAGAATAGCCAGTGGGATAGCCGAGGGCGAAGTCGGACGTCGGGCAGCGGGAGTGGGAGCGTTTCGCCTGCGCTGTTTTCTGATCCTGAAAGAGGGGAAAGGGAGAGAGGGAGGTCGAGGTCGCGGTCGTTCTCCAGTGGTGGGACTGGCTCGCCGTTGGGCAGTGTCTCGCCATCGTCCTCCCGCCCACCACCGACTGTACCGATGGTGTATAGGGGGGTGTATTCATCAACAAGCGCGGCGAATACGTTGGCGGAGAAGCACAGTGGGAGAGAGATTCGGGATCGGAGAGGGGTGAGGCTGTATAGGAAGACGAGTGAGGATTACGTGCCGAGGCTCGTGCAGGGTGATAGGGATAAGGAGAAGGCACGGGATAAGGGAGATGGTAGAGGAAGGGAGAGGGGGCGGGAAAGAGTTGGGAGAGTCAGCGAGAGCCTCAGTCCGCCGTACAAACCGAGTCCACCGCCTGGGAGGGGTGCAGTCCCGCCTGGTCCGTCGGCGTTGGGGAAGGAAATGAGGCAGCATGCAGCGGCACAAGCGCAAACACCGACTGGTGGTGGATTTTCGTACCAGGCTTATGCGGTGAACTCGTTTGGGAGACCGCGCGTTGACCAACCCATCCTCTCGCCTCCCACGAGCCCGAACCTTTCTACATCAACTGCCAAGGCGCCGAAGGTCGTTGTAGAAGATGCGGAGCTGGATACAGACCCGGCTGACCCGGCTAGTGAGGATGGCAGTGGGGCGAGCGCGGAAACGGTGCATGACGTGCGTGCTGGCTCTGGTGTCAAGGGTGGGGGGAGAGCTAAGGAGAAGGGGATAAGGGTTGTTGTGGAGGACGTGGAGGACGGGAGGACACCCCCTGCTCGACGAGCCCCTCATCCTGAACGCGCTACGAAACCCGCTAGTGCTGCTTCTAGAGCAGCTGAACGCAGCAGCGAGCGTGCGCCTCGAACAGCTGCTTCTGTGAAGACAGACCCTCCGACACGTCGCGACAAAGGAACGGAGACCACGTTGAAGGTGGCCACTGACCCTCCGCCAATATCACGCTCAAGCAGTACAGAGGACGAGCCGCAGTCGCCTGGATCCCTTGTTGGTCGTGCGGCTGATATCGTCTCCTCTGCGCGTCGTGGGCTCTTGGGTGCCATCTGGGGATCATAGGATGCCCGAACCCACCATCTATCTTTCCGACAGCGCGACATATCCATGACCTCCTTCCCTCTCTTGTGAATAATATCCCGACATTCGTTTCTGATTACTTCGCGTCCCTCGTTTTCCACCCTGTTTTTTTTCGACTCTGAATTATTCACCATTTTATTCAAACACTCCAACACCAGGCGTGTGTTTTCCTTATTCGTCCGTATAATCGTCTCCCACTTCGCATTTCTTATTTATGTTATTTTTTTCGCACTTATCCGCGATGAGTGCTCCCCTCGCTCCGCGCTATTGCTGTTCATACTTTTGGACTGCCTTAGAAGCTTAATTTCTTATGCCTAATTGTCTGTGTGTGTCCGGTTTGCGTGTCTCACTCCGCGTTGTGTTTGTCTCATATCTATTGTTCGCCTGCATTTTCCCGTTTCTCTTTTTTCTGCTAGCTGCACGCCCAATGTTCCCCATCCTCCATCCGCGCACCCTCCTCGCAATTATTCCTTTTTACCTACCTAAACGAAAGCCTACCTACCTACCGTATAACTCATCACCTACCTTACAAGGATCGGGTACTTACCAGCCGCACGACGCAATTCTTTTTTATCAAAGTGTATCACTCGATAGCTTGTTATTTAGCTCGAAGTCAATGTATAGCTTTCGTCATTCATGCGTTCGCTTGAACACGCAAGTCAAATTAAATGTTGGGAAGAAACAGATGTGTTTGATTGTCTATGGGCGAAAACATGCAATGGTTTATATAGTCTATGCAAGAAGTTTAGTTTGCTACGACAACGGCTGAACATTGTGCATTGTGCATTCCCCAGCCGACGAAGGTGGTATAGGGCAAGGGGTATTAAAAATGTATGCAATTAGATAACGAATAACGCAGGATTACGCCGATGGTGAGGACGCCGCTGGCGTCTTGCCATACGACCGGCGGTACTTCTCGTCAATATTCTCGAGATAGTAAGCGCCTGGCCAGATGTTATCGAGAGAACCTGTGGGTGTGTACGAGCCAGCGTTGTGGTTCTTTTCCCGGAGCTAAAACACGACACGTCAGTTCATAGTCTTTTGCAATGGCGAAAAATGTTAAAAGTTCGGACGGACCTTGAGAGAGTCAACGTATTCCTGGCATGGCACGACTTTCATAGCAGCGAGACGTGCTAGAAGGTCCATCTTCTCGCGGATCACGGAGGTGTCACCCTTCACGCGTAGCGCGTAGAAGCTCGACGCGCACCCACTCCCATATGCGAACATTGAGATACGCTTCCCGCGGAGCTCTTCCGGCTCGACGGTGGAGATGACAGAGGCGAGGCCACCGTATAAGGAGGCGGTGTACATGTTGCCGCACCGCTTCGCGCAGTGCATAGATGGGGAGACGGACTTCTTGAATGCGGGCCCGGAGAGCGCGACAAAAGTCTTCTCGATGGACTTGTCGGTGAGGGATGCCTTGTGGGTCATCTCGAGGAGAGCATCGGGGGAGGCGACGGTGGAGAATTTCGGGGATGACGGGGAGGAGAGGAAGTCGTTGTACACTAGCCGTGCGTGTCCCTTCTGCACAAGCTTCCCGTAGGGGCTGTGGAAGACGGGGTAGTCGACGTCGTCTAGTGAGAAACCCGCTTTGGGATCGGCTGCCTTGCCATTGCCGTTCGCGTGCCCGTTCGCGTGCCCGTTAGACCCGTTGGAATGTCCGTTGGTGGCGAGGGTAGACGCGACGCGAGCTTTGGCGGTCTTTTCGCGGAAACGCGAATAGGACGCGTCGAGCGCGGAAAGGTACGTTGTGATGGAGAGTGGGCCGTCGACTTCGGGGTACTCTGAATCGAGCTTGGGCTTGTAGAAGTCGTAAGTGTTAGCCATGTACGTGCCGTGGATGGCTAAATGCATGAATGTGGTTAGGTAACGGAGAAATCGCGGCTAAAAAACGCGTACGTTCGAAGACGATTGGCGCGTTCGGGCCGATGAGCATAGCGCAGGCGCCTGCACCACCGACGGGGCGAGCACCACCTTCAGCGTATATGGCGATATCACCTGCGAAGACAATAGCATTGCGGCCGTCCCATGAGCGCGACTCGACCCAGTTCACGGCATTGAAGATGGCGGCTGTTGAGCCGTAGCACGCGTTTTTGGAGTCAATGCCTTCGATATCGGAGTTGCCAGAAGCGACAAAGAGGTCCATGAGAACGGTCTTGACGGACTTGGACTTGTCGATGATTGTTTCCGTGCCAACGTCTAAACGACCAATGGACTTTGGGTCGATGTCGTATTTCTCCATGAGGCTAGACACGACTGAAGGGGGGAAGGTTAGGGAGGGTATAGAGACGTTGTAAGCAGGTTAGACGGACCGCTCAGTGCGAAGGAGTTGATGTCCTCGCGGTCGTCAGTGCATGCCATGAATTGTTGGCCAAGCCCAATGGTGTATTTGCCCTTGGCGACGCCGTCAAAAACTTCCAAGTCCTCTTCGGAAATGCACTGCACGGGGGTGATAAGTGCACAATTTTAAGTTAGAACGTTGGCTCGAGCTCACACGTCTGGGGAAGTACATTTCCATGGCGAGGATGCCAACGTCTTTGGGACGAGGCATTTCTAGGTCGAGTTGAAGGTCGGTGACGCTGTCAGAGGGAGAAACGGGTTCTGAGATTGCGGGTGCGGCGACCATGATGGAGGTAAGAAGGAGAGACGGGGATTGGAGAGAGGAATGAGGACGGTGGAATTATATAGCGATATGAGACGACTCTCCATGGTACGATTTCAAAATCATTTTCATTTTTTATTCACGTAATCACGAGCATAACTGCTACACAAATGCGGGCGCCGGCGAGTTTACGTGCACGCGGTCTTCACTTGCCTCGATATGATAAAGTCAAATCAAGGGAGGACACCGCCAGCACTCCGTTGAAGACAGTAGATACCGCAACCCATTCTGGCCATCCACTAGTAACGCATCATGACAATTAGATCTAGGAATTGAGGGCTTAAGATCGGATCTCCGTAATTCATCTCATTTCAATGAAAAAGTGAAAGTAAAATGAAGTAAAATGCTAATCCAGAACAAAAGCGTTGAGGCTCCTCCATGATGCAAAGCGCTGGCTTGCCACATGATTACGTTTGCAGTCCTCCAGTCCGGCAATTTCCGTTTCAGTCTTAGCCACAACGATGGCGGGTATATGGGTGAGTCGCTCACAAGCTGCACACGATAACTGTCTCATACTGTCAAAGACCGAACACCGTAATGCAGAGGGCCGCACTTACTGGTTCAACACTGCCACAAAGGAGAGCGTTTGGGAAAAACCTGATGGTGAGCGTTAAGCGCCTCACGTTCGTCACTTTCTCTCAAATTTTGTTTTTCGTGCAGATCTAAAGACTCCTTTCGAGGTATGTATCTGCTGTGCATCTTGCGCCTTGACTGACTGGCCGTTTCTTCGTTGAAGAGGGCGCTCACGGAGACCCCTTGGAAAGAATACTTTTCAGGAGGAAGAAAATATTACTATAATGTTTGTCTACCCCCGAAGCCTCCATAACTGCGCAATGCTTATATTTCCAACCAGACTGAATCAAAGGAATCAAAATGGGACATGCCAGACGAGCTTCTGCTCTTACTCGAAAAAGTCGAAAAAGAAGGCAAATCCAATCCCGCACTGTGAGCATGCGCCTTTGTCGTTGTCGCCATCAAGCACCGATCTAACAGTTTCAATCAGTGCGAACCCACGCATGATAGCACCAAGCTTCACACCAGGAGCGGGAGGCCCTGTCAACTTGCAAGGTGCATCAGTCCCAATGGGAGGCGTAGACCCATCCTCATTACAGACCCAGTCCCTCAACGGCATCGACGGCGCTGTCGGTCCGCACACCGGCGGTATAGCACCGCAGCTCCCGCTCAATCCCTCAGGCGTCTTGCCTGCACGGCCAAACTTGCCGGATGACCCCGTTATACCGCATAACGGATTCGCGACAGTCGATGAGGCTGAGAAGGCGTTCACACATTTGTTGAGAAAAGCTGGAGTGGATGCGAATTGGACGTGGGATCAGACGATGCGTGCCATTATTACTGACCCGTTGTATAAGGCGCTGAATACGCTGGCGGAGAAGAAGGCTTGTTGGCAGAAGGTGAAGTCCTACTTCTGGCTTCAAGCCGTCCAACTGCTCACATTTCTATCTCCAGTACGTTGATGGCCTGAAGGCGAGGGAGCAGGAGGAGCGAGAAGCTCGTCTGGCCAAGCTCCGCCCGGCATTGCGGAACATGCTTAAAGGCAATCCTCTCGTCTTCCACTACACCACATTTTCCACAGCAGACAAGACATTTGCACAGCACCCGATTTGGCAACAGGCGAGAATTGAGTCTGAAAGGAAGCTGATTTTCGAGGAGTATGTTGCTGAGCTGAAGCAACGCGAAGTGGTATGCATGCGTCGTTTCGTACATATCCTCGTTTTCTAATTGTGTGCATGTGATATAGCAAGATAGCAGGGCACAACGCGTCCGCAGCGTCGGGAAAGTGGTCAATCTGTTCAAACAGCTGGACGTGGATGTCCTCACAAGGTGGCGTCAAGCACATGCCATGTTGCTGGACTCTGAGGAATGGAGAGAAGACGAAGAGCTGCGCAAGTTGCCTACTCTGGACATTCTACTTGCGTTTGAAGATTACTCGAGGATAAGGGAAAGAGAATTCGAGGAGCAGACAAGGCGAGCACAGGTGGAGAAGACCAGAAAGGAGAGAAAGGCGCGAGAAGCATTCAGAGTAAGTGATTACTTAACTTCATTTGTTTTGTTTTGTTTCTGAGCCTTTCTTATTGGCAGGACCTTCTACGCGGTCTTTTAGACGCAGGCCAAATCAAGGCGAGAACAAAATGGAAGGAAATCTATCCGTCCTTTGCCACTGACGAACGATACCTCAATGTTCTCGGAAACCCCGGTTCCAACCCCATCGAGTTATTCTGGGATATTGTGGACGCTCTTGATCAGAAACTTGATGCGAAAGTCGCACTCGTGGAGAACGCTATCAAGCGTTTCAACGCGAAACACCAGGATCACCACCCTGACGGTGTGAATGGGAAGGATCAGAAGACCGAGGATGATAAGATGAAGACGGAAGATGACGTGGATGGCGCTGGTAACGTGAATGGGAAGAGTGAGACGCAGAAAGGGTTTGTATTTGGGCCGGAGACGACGGAGGATGCGTTGAAGGAGGTCCTCGTGGCTGATGACGAGGATGTTATGAGCAAGCTGTCGCCTGATGCATTGAAGGAAATTTATGACTTTGTAAGTGAAAATTGTCAAGCGTCTGTTACGCACATTTGCTGACACAGATTCTCTTTAGTTGCATGGCGAAGCGGTCAAAAAGCAAGAGTCCGAGAAACGGCGCGCAGAACGGAAACAGAGGCATATGCAGGACGACTTGCGGTATGCGTTGAAGAAGTTGCCGGACGCGATCGAGCTGAATATGTCATACGAGGAGGTGAATTTGTTTCTATTACCGAGACGGCCGCCGTTCGTGAAATCTCATGGAATGCTGTTTACAGGCCATTCCTCTTATGGAGCATCTGCCTGAGTACACTGCTTTGGAAGACGAGGGCCGTCGAGCTGCATTTGCGAAGTTTATCAAAAGACAAAAGGTCCGTTACTCAAATTGTTCATTTATTGAGCGCAGCTTCATTCTGTTATTATTCAAGGAACGACAACGTGAGCGGGAGCCATCTGAAGATGGTGGATCCGCCACTAGTCGTAAACGAAAAGAGCCTGCTACCAAAGACCATCGTGAGCATGAAAAGGAACGTGACCGCGACCGCGATCGTGATTACTATCGCGAACGGGATCGAGACCGTGACAGGGAGAGAGACCATGAACGTGAAGAGGGCGTGAGAGGTTCCCGCCACCACCACCGCACGCATGACGCAGACTATGAAAGTAAAAGGGGTGATAGGGAGTATGCAAAGGAGAAAGACCGCGATTACACTAGGGATCCCAAGGAGCGTGAAAGGGATAGGGACCGAGAGAGGGATAGAGATAAGGATGGGTACAGGTCGAGGTATCATCGGGATTATGATCATGAGCGGGGCAGGGATAGGGATAGGGAGAAGGGCAGACATAGAGAGGAGAGGAAGAGGTCGAGTGGACAGGTCGACAAGGACGTAGATATTCCCTACGCCGTCGCTAGGGAGGGAGGATACACACCAAAGGAGAAAATTCGCGAGAGAAGCGTTTACGAAGATCTTGACAGGGCTGAAAAGGTTGGTGGTGGTTTATTACATGCACTCATGACTGACCGTTGAGAATATTTGCAGAGGGTTAAGTATGATGATATTGATCACGCTTCTGAGACTCATCACTCCGATGTACGCGGGTCCTCTGCAGCCCCGCCAGTCAGGGAAGAGACTCCAGAGGAGGGGGAAATATGAGCTTTCAGGTATATGATTGCGTATTTTTTGTCTCTACAGGTGCTATATCTGTCCCGATTTGAAAAGGCCCTATGCGTATTCTCGTATATGTCTGCTTGTGCTCGACGGTCTTTTTGTAGTGTTTTCGCTTTTTAAATTTAACAATGCGCTCCATTCTCCCCTTTGTGTGCTCGACTACCGTAGCCTCCACTCTGACGACGCTGGCTGGTAGGATTGGGTCTCCGCGAATGGTGTAGTCTCGTGAACCGAGCTCGTGAACTTCGGAGAGCAGTAAACGGTCGCCGACTCGCGCGTCATGTATGCGGGGAATGGTGAGGAGATCGCGTGGGGCAAGGAGGTGACGGTGGCCGACGATGGACGCAATAATATAATGTGATGGTTGTGAACGGAGTAGATCGAGTGGGGACGCTGCCAGGCTAGAAGCAAGGCGTGCACCGAACAGCCTTGACGGTGATGAAACTGGGCAACATGTTAGCCATTAAATGATAAATATTAGGGGGACACTGACAACGAAAGACACCCGCCATCGTCGTCGTCGCCGTCGGTGTTGTCGAGCAAAGGCTGGAGATTACCGAGCGGAGCTTGAAGTTGGTTGAACTTTGAAGATCACAGACTTCACTCGATAACTCCGCCCATTCTTTTCTCCCCCTCCTCATGCACAGAATCGCCCTACGAAACTCGGCGCGTGCTGCAGCGCTTGCTCACAAGCCTGCAGTGACAAAGGTACTTTGAAAAGAGAAAGTGCTATTCAAGAAAATTGATAAAATTTGTTCGTCGTAGAGCGCCAGCGTTATCTCTGCGACCCGTGCATATGCTACCGCAAAACCTGGTGCGTCGCCTTGCCATAGCCAGCATCGTCGTCAAATATGTCCTGATCATTTTCTGCTATTTTCTTTATTTTGTACGACACAAAAATTCATTCACCCGATTTTACCCGGAACCAACAGCTGCATCCGAAGTCTCGTCCATTCTCGAGTCTCGTATATCAGGAACTTCTCTCGGCGGCGATGTGCAGGAAACTGGCCGCGTACTTACCATCGGTGATGGTATATGCCTTTCCACTGTTTGGTTTTTTTGTCATTAACGTCACGTCCCAGGTATCGCACGTGTGTACGGCCTGAGGAATGTCCAAGGTCTGAATTTCGTCACATCTTTTTTTATTCCGTACTCAAACTAATCTCCAATTTAAAATTTGTATAGCTGGTGCGTTTGAACCATACATTTCCAGACCAAGCCGTTATACTCATTTTATGTGCAGAGGAAATGGTTGAATTCTCCTCGGGTGTCCGAGGCATGTGCTTGAACTTGGAAGCCGACAATGTCGGTGTCTCCATCTTCGGTAGTGATCGTCTCATCAAGGAGGGCGACACCGTGAAGCGAACTGGGCAAATTGTCGATGTACCAGTCGGTCCTCAATTGCTTGGACGCGTCGTCGACGCTCTTGGTAACCCCATTGACGGTAAAGGCCCGATTGAAGCCACCGAACGCCGTCGTGCTGCCCTCAAAGCACCGGGTATCCTTCCGCGCCGCTCTGTGAACCAGCCGATGATGACAGGCCTCAAACCCATCGACGCCATGGTCCCCATTGGCCGTGGTCAGCGTGAGCTCATCATCGGTGACCGTCAGACTGGCAAGACCGCCATTGCAATCGACACCATTCTCAACCAGAAGAGGTGGAACGACGGAAAGGATGAGACAAAGAAGCTTTACTGCGTTTACGTCGCCATTGGTCAGAAACGGTCAACGGTCGCTCAGCTTGTCAAGACTTTGGAGGAGAATGACGCGATGAAGTACTCCATCATCGTCGCGGCCACGGCTTCAGAAGCTGCTCCGCTGCAATACCTCGCTCCTTTCTCTGGCTGTGCTATGGGTGAATGGTTCCGCGACAATGGGAAACATGGTACGCATTTCGAGTGCTTGGGAAGAGATTACCTATTTACGGGAATTTGCAGCATTGATCATCTACGATGACTTGTCCAAGCAGGCCGTTGCTTACCGTCAAATGTCTCTTCTCCTTCGTCGTCCTCCCGGTCGTGAGGCTTATCCTGGTGATGTGTTCTACCTCCACTCCCGTCTTTTGGAACGTGCCGCCAAGATGAACGACAAATTTGGCGGAGGATCGTTGACGGCCCTCCCTATTATTGAGACGCAAGGTGGTGATGTGTCTGCCTATATCCCGACCAATGTATGATCCATTTGGAACTTTTTCCTTAGTATTCTTCTAACATTTGTTTCCAACAGGTCATTTCCATCACAGACGGTCAAATCTTCTTGGAAGCTGAATTATTCTTCCGTGGCGTGCGTCCTGCTATCAACGTCGGTCTCTCCGTGTCCCGTGTCGGTACCGCTGCCCAAACGTATGACTTCTCATTACCATCACCGTGCTTGTTGAAACCTGAAAATTGTTACAGGAAAATCATGAAGAAGTTTGCTGGCTCCCTCAAGCTCTACTTGGCTCAATATCGTGAAGTTGCTGCCTTTGCACAGTTCGGTTCTGACCTTGATGCTTCGACCCGATTCTTGCTAAGCCGTGGCTCCCGGCTGACCGAGCTCCTTAGTAAGTTTCTATCTTGCCATTGAACGATGGATGAGTTCACATCTGTGTTTCCACAGAGCAAGGCCAATACCAGCCAATGGCCATGGAAATTCAGGTCCCGATTATCTATGCCGGCGTCAACGGTCTTGTACGTCTCCGAACATAGCTTTACAACAGTGCAATGTTCTGACGAACTTCCCAATAGCTTGACACTGTTCCTGTAGACCAGATCACCCGATGGGAAAGCGAGTTCCGCTCGCATCTGACGTCGTCGCAGCAACCTCTATTGGAAGAGATCGCCGAAGGGAAGGTCACACCTGAGATGGAAGCAAAGATCAAGAAAGTCGTCGAGGACCATGTTTCGTCATTTACGTCGTAAAAGAGGGCAAGTGTTGAGCCACAGTTATTCGTCGTATGAGGTGGCGTTGATGGGAGGTCTGAGAAAGGAACGTGGACAAAGTTGAGGCAATATGCTCCGATGCAAAGGAGAAAAACAAATTTTGCGTTTGGATCTTTTTTATTCATTCATGATGCCAATGCATGTCGCTCTGATAGACTGGAGTGCTTTTCACTCTTCGCTTTCGCCACCTCTGAAACAAATTACAACTATTCTGGAGCTATTTTTACATTCATACTAGTAAGTACAGGATTTCGCGCTCAACGAAATGGTACAGCGATACTTCGAACATCGCAATAGCGAGTAACCAGCACGGTTCTTTAAAGCGGGGGAGCAAGTGCCATCATGTTGAATTGAATGTCTGTGGACTGCGAGATATAATATGTTTTTATAAATTCGGCAGCATCCTGGGAATACATTGGACTGAGCAACTGTTATTCTTCGCAGTTGAGAGCCTAAAACGCACCTTGAGAAGGTCCTCACAAGGGCCACGGTCCAAGGGACCTTTTCTCCGTCCGTCCAACTCAATAAGTCGATGCCCACCTGCACCTTTCACGTTACTTTCACGACTCTCAACACTTGGTGCCATGACAAAACAAGTGAAGTGCAAGTTGGTGTCCAGATTAGTGGGAACGGCCGACTGTCCAGATGTTGCGGCGTCTGCGTGAATTTTCGCAAAGAGTGACGCAAAGCGCGACTTCGGGTCTACTAGTAACCCCGCTCGCTCCTCAGGAGTTATCTCTGGACAGTACTTAGATCACTGTCGAGGTGACTTTGAATGAGATATGATTACCTTTGCATCGTTCAATGAAATCTGCCAGACTCGGAGGACCGTCAGGAGAACCGTCAGATGGAGATATTGTCGTGCGCGACTGATTGTGACCCGGAGATGTCAGACCGGACACGAAAAGGCATTCTAAGCTCACGTTGATCAGTGAATGCAGTAGTCCAATCGTCCCGCAAGCATTATCAATCTGTCAAATGAAGTCAGGCAACGTACTGCACAGTGGGCAGCTTACAGCACCTTTTGCGGGATCCAGATTATGGTAGGATCGACCTCTTCAAGTTCTTTTTTAACAAATTTGGAATCTTCCTCTTCATTTTTCGCCTTCAGGGCATCTGTAAGAGGGAACAGGAGAACAACAGCCTTGACAGGTTGAGGGACCATTCCCAGGAGCTTGGAGTGAAATGATTCATGCATGGGTGTCCCACCAGCGCTCAGAAGATGCAAACAGCAGCTAACCTCAGGATCTAACCCATAGATATCTTGGAATATGTCTTGCGATGTAATAAGTCCCGCACTCTTTGCCCACTAAATTAGTTCGCAATGAGATTTGGAGCAACCGAAGACGAGCAATGCTGAGCTGGTAAGACTAACTTTGTTGAGAACCTGTCCAGTTCATGTGGTACAAGAAAGTCAAAGGTTAGCGAAGAACGGGAAGAGAACTACCCGACCTCGGGATTGCTTTCAAGAGGAATCCATTGTATTTCCTTGGGCTTATCAGACATGATGAAAGGACGGGTGTGGCGCGCCGTCTGTGTGTGAAAATACTGTACTTTGTTTCTATCGCGTCATTGACTCTATCTACTCTATCTTGTCATCCTCATATCCCTCCACCTTTATATCATTAAGACCTAGTTGCTCATTCTGCTCCCATGTTCTATCGAATAGTTCAATACTCATGTTTGGATCGGGGTCTGGAGCATAAAGGTTTTGAACATATGAATTCGCCAATGGGTCCTCAAGGATTACAGTGAAGGGACGCTCAGCAGCCTTGATCTAATAATCGTTTTATCAGTGATCAGTCAGAAATCTCTACGCTAATGACCGACCGTTTTTAAATCACTCAGAAACTTTTCAAAGGCTTTCTGATCCTTTGTCGCCGAATCACCGGATGCAAAGACTTTGTCGGAAAGCTCCTCATAAACCTGTTCAAGAATTCCTTCCAAAGTAGTAAAGCGCCCTCCGAGAGTACCCTCTTGTAAAACTAAGTCGATTTCTGGAATGGAAAACCCACATGTCTCGCTCTTCAGTGACGAAAGGTTAACCCGGTATCAACCAAGTCAGACGGCATGCGTACTTTGAGAATGTCTCGACTCAAATCCTCACGATCCTCGACTTTTAAGGTGATACGCTTGCCTTTCTCTGAAATAGCCGACCCAGATTTGACTTCGTTGTCGCGATAGCCACACTTATCGCAATTTGTTGACATTATTAAAATATCCTACAAATCGGATTAGTATGTCTCCGCACCGTGGAATCGAGAAGGTGATGCACACTTTGAAATATGGAATGGAGACCCTCTTCATCATAGTATCTAGAGGGCTGCCACAACTTGAGCATATGCCTGGAAAGACAAAAATCTCGTCGTTTCCATCCCCACCGCTCAAGCGTTCTTCAACTGCCTCTTTGCTTGGCAGGGCAGTGGCAGCTTCGTGTTCGCGAGGCTCGCTGTCCGGCGCTGCTATGCCGAGGTCAACATTCTGTTGACGAGTTCGCGGGTATTTTCGCATATTCCACTTCGGATCAGCCATACTACCGATAAATTCGATAAATGAATTCCCTGCAGGGTCGTCCAGTTTCACCGTGAATGGAGGCATGGGTGGCGCTTCCTTCTCGCCACTCGAGTTCTCATCATCATCGCCAAGAATGGTTTTGAAGGAGTCAATCAAGAACTGGATCTTCAAAAATGCGCTTTCATCCTGTATGCGACGCAATGGTTGGTCTGCGCTGAGGTCGGAAACTACATCTCTAATCAAGCCTTCAACAGTGGTTAATTGGCCTTTTGAGGCGGGGATTGTAAGGTCGTATTCAGGAATGACGACTGTGCAAGTGGGAGACTTGACAAGTTGACGATTAAGGTCATCGCGGGACAGTATTCGAGCGGTGTATATAATACCGCTCTCTGCAATTTGTTAGACATAATCATTTACACCGTTAAAACGAACAATCTCACCTCGAACGGGTCCTGCGGATTGTATCTCGTTGTTCTGGGTGCCACAATGTTCGCATCGAAAGGACATGAGAACAACTTCTCCAAAATAAGGAATTGAAGTTAGAAGTAACCGGGTTATTCCCTACACTCCGGGTTACGGTCTAAGTGTCAGGTTGGTGACGAGTCAGAGGCATAATATTGGCTCACATTTTCACCGCATTTCATGCATAAGGACTCAATCTCTTCAAGCATTTTCTCATCGCCATCTCCGCCCGTCGTTAATGGTGCATTTTCTGCCTTTTGAGCTACAGATCCAATGGAGGGGAATAAATCTTGTTGCATGATTTCACGGCGTATATCAAGCAGGAGCTAAGTGTGGTCACGTGGATGTGGCGCTAGATTTCATGCAAAGGTGTATGTATGATCATGGCAACCAGGCTATCCGTTATCCTACATTTCAGCAAACCAAGCATGACTTTCTACTCTTTGCTCCCCGTCGTTGCAGTTGGCATATTCAATCTTGCCAGTCTGCCCCCTCTATATATCCTTCGCCGTCGTGTCCACTGTCTCATTCATTCATTCAATGACCGAAGGCTCTGACACGAACGAACATGACTACGTGAGTTACCCGTTTTCGAGTAGGAACAAGGCGTCGAAACCCATTATTCAGTGTAAACCAGGAAGCTTCATCCACGACCTAGGTGCTTTCATTGAGCCAGATCACAACGACACATCTCTCCCTCGAACCGTCCAGGCACCCGACGCATCCAAGCCCGCAGATCTAACGCAGAGGCATACACAACAAGGTCTTACAGGTAGTGGATCGGAACCTTTAGCATCTCAAAGCCCACTCTGGCTGTCTGACCCACATAATATCTGGCCACCGTTCGACGAGCCAGCGAATGATTCGGAGTCAAGTACCGCACCGTACCATTTTCCGTCTGTCCATGAAGATAACCAGGCTACGTTGCTGGCTTCTGATTCTCTCTTTTCGCATAATCCGAACACTATGTCCTTTACAGAACCGGATCCGATCGTGACTGACGAACAGTTGAACCTCTTTCTTCTTCAGTCTCAACGTGGCTCGTATCCTCTGGGTAGTTCATCGGGTGGTCCACGGATGCTGGACGACTGGAGCTCTAGCCATGTTTCGTCAACGAGTATTTTGGGGGATTCACACAATCCATTCACCGGACGCTCAACACTTCCTGGCAACGCCATCCCTAACTTAATGCGGCCTGCTTCGTTGTCTGAGGCTCCTATGTCATCTTCAAGACTTAATCCAGGGCCAAGTTGTCAAACAGCGGGAATCGTTGACGCGAATGGGCTATTGTGCTCTCCATATACTGACCATGTTGATACCCGGCAAAAGCCTCGGGATGAAAAAACGCGAATCTCCAAGCCTTTGACAGTCGAAGACCTTGAACATGATAACAGTAGGTTTGCAAAGGTTGTGAAGGCATTTTTGTCCATCACAGATCAGAATCGGCGGACTGTTCCCGAAATTGCTAGGAGTGTAGCTGAAATGTTTCCCGACCGATACGCTGATCTTGAAGGTGTCAAGGTAAGTCCGCCGCAACTTCAAGAGAATACATTCAACAATTTCCATATATAGAGAATGGTAAATGATGTCCTTCAAAAACACAAAGCGTTCTGGCACCCAGGAAGAGGCTCACCTTATCGTCTGAACTTGGCTGAGGGCCGAGCGCGACGAGAATTTCCCTCAAGTACCAAGACATCGTCGAAAGGGAATTATTCTGTAGCACAAAATAACAGGGATCGTCGTCTAGAAAGAAGGAGACGATATGTGGACGTGTACGACAGGACTTCGATAACACAACAACACGATCCCGGTGCATTTAGTGAAAATTCGTGGTTGCCTCCCAGTTACCGTACTGCTGACGAGTTTCCATTTACTGGAGCTTCTTCATACCGTGGCACTCAGTTTACAAGTTCGCCAATACAGAGACCATTTCTTCATGAAGAAACCCAGCCGCCTAGCTTTTACGGAAGCGCCTTTCCGCCTCACCTTGATGTCTCGTGTATCAATTCAGATATTCCAACAAGTGTACAGCAACCCCGCTTGCCACCAGATAGGCAGTCGCCACGGTCGGAATTGAAAGAAGAAGTACCTTTGACAGCAATAGACCCACGTCTTTTGTTCCTTGACACACATGAACACTTTCCCGTCAATTCTCCATTGCCCTGTTCGAATATCGACGAATCGGCTGCGCCAGATCCTCCTTGGTTTTCCACGGACAGCGTGACGCATCAAGGATGCCAGTTCTAATCGTTTAAATTTTCTTTGCCTAATGTATATTGTATGCTTCTTTCTGAGTTAATTCACGTATTAATGATTATGCGAGTGCATTTTGAGGATCAAGTCGAACAAAGATGCTGGCGTATGAGGACGAGTCATTATGCTGCGTGCTTCGAATTATTAAGTTACAAGAAAAACAGTCGTCGGGACGTCTCCAACTCCGGCTTTGATCCATAAATCAGCTCGACACTCCATTCCTATAAACGAGCAACAGCGTACCTTCCAAATCCACAGATATTCATCTTGCGTTGGCGGCTCGACTCTCGGTGGTCGGTCTATGGAGTCATCATGGCTCGCGTGTTGCCCACCCACCGATTCTAATTTATCTGACTCCTCAGAGCTCGCCTTTTCGTTCGATTCGGCGATCTCGGGATTATCTTCGGAGAATTCGAGCGGTTTGGCTGGATTCCCAAACTTCTGCACGGCCGGAAGTCCCTTCTTGAGCCAACGCAGCTTAAGGGTAAATCGTGGGCCTATTTCCTGGAGGGCTGCTTTCTCAACAGAGCGAAAGGCATAACTGACATGCCGTAACCTCAATGCAACGTTGAATATATCAAATGCAATGTCAGAACTAACCGGTGGCGTCTGAAGAACAAGAAATCCCGCTGATTGTGAAGTGTCACAACTTGTCTACCTTGAAATTCGGGCAGCGGTGGGAATAGTGTTTGGAACATTCTTCCGACGGTATGCCCAAGTTCTGTCACGAAATTGTTGAGGATCAGCTCGGGATGATGAGGTGTGGCTCGTGCATGACCCTTTGTAAATATGAGCCATCATTCGGTGGTGTGAATGACGATGAAACGAACAAATATTTGCTTGGTGAGTTGGACTGAGGTTAGCTTAAAATAAGCGGAAGGTCCGGCAGGTAGATGTATCAGAGTTATTCCATCTGCGCGGGTGCATTGGGTTAAAATTCTGTCCGAAATGTTGACTAAACGTACTTGGCTTTTTCATGTCTTCATTTACAACCAGCAAATGTCCGAAATGTCTTTCCGCTGCCCACCCCGCGATTCGTCCTATCTCATAACCCTTGCCTCGCTTCCGCGCAATGAACTCTGCACCAGGGAACACACCGACCAGCTCGTCGCAAAAATCATATGTTGCGCGACCAGCTTTTGGAGATGTCGTGATGAGAAGTTTGGGAGGAATAGATGGATCTGAGGTGAGAAAATCGAGTCCGACGCTCAGCGAGTCCTCAGCCGTCCATGTGGATTCCACACTGTCGTCGGGCTTTGCAGTCAACAAAGACTGGTCAAACTCTCTCGTATTGTCTAATGTCCGTGGTACGTTCTCGGCCAATCGTTTCTAAGTTGTCCATCAGCAATAAACCTATAAGATCGGTGAAAGAACCTCACTGACAGCCTTCGCAGATGGGTCGCTCTCCTCAAGTTTTGCTCTCAATAACCTCTTCCGTAACTTTTCCTGCGCCTTCGACTTTTTTGCCTTCCGCGCGGCGTCCTCGCGCTTGATTTTATTTTTGATTAAGGAGGGTCTGAATCCAGTCATGGTAGGCAAAGGCAGCTCACAATTTTTGCACAGCCACCATTCACTTCTTTCAGCGTCGACACATATGTTCAAACCATTGTTCTTATTAGCCTTGCTGGGCTCCTTGCACGCAACTGCGAACGCCTTGCACTTCTACTTGGATGCTTCCGAAAAGAGGTGTTTTATCGAGGAGCTGCCGTCAGACACCGTCGTTGAAGGTAAGTTGATCGTAGTGCCTCTTGCACACATGCCCAACTTTCGATCGACAGGACATTACCGTGCACTTGAGTGGTCTGAAAAGGAGAAAAACTATGCAACAAATGAAAACCTTGGCATTCAAGTGGACGTGGAGGTGAAGCCCACAGCGAACTTCTTGGCTCGCGTACATTCAATAATTTACATTCCAGGAAGTAGAATCGGGACACTCAGTTACACGGACGCGCGGCCCTTACGACTCCCGGTTCACTTTTACGTCTCACGAATCCGGAGATCACTCTATTTGCCTGTCGACGAATTACACAACTGGCTGGTTCCAATCAAACACTCACATCCGGTTGTATCTGGACGTAGTGGTTGGTTCGACAAAGCCCAACGTTGAGCACGATCGATCGCACGTTTCTCAACTTTCCGCGAAAATTCGTGAACTGAACGGGAAGCTCGAAGACATCCGCCGAGAGCAGCAGTATCAGCGCGAGAGGGAAGCTGATTACAGGGATTTGAGCGAAGCGACGAATTCACGAGCAGTGTGGTATAGCATTGCACAGATCACAGTTTTGTTGGTAACCTGCATGTGGCAACTGAGACACTTAAGGGTGAGATGGATTTTGTCGTGCAATGCATGTGCATGATATTGACTGCACATACCAGCGCTTCTTCGAGGATAGAAAGTCACGGTGATTGCGATGAAACTAGTATTCTCTACATGTGTTCCTGAGTTCCAGTCCTACCGGCTTCATGGCATGTCACCATGCAGTGCAGACTCCAATATTCTGAAAATTGCCTCACTCACTCAATCACCACCATGCAAATTTCATATTGTGTTGGTTAAATATTGTGTTTGGGAAACCATTCAGTATCTCAGGGTCACTCTCTGCCGCAGGTTGACTAGATAGGTGTTTTTCATACAGTTCAGAAGCTTTTACACATAATTTTATGAGGTTAGAGGATAATTGTGTGGTGGATGTATAAGTTGGACTAGTAAGATCTGTTCACAAGTGAGTAAGAGGGCTTGTGGGATGAGGATGTTGTTTGGTGATGTGGGTCTTGGCTCATGAGAGTTCCGACAGAGAAATTTTTGCAGAGAAAGACAGGATAAAAGACACTGTTGCTGGTAAAGCTGAACACAAGTCCAGGATACCCGTGGCTCTCATGGGTAAAGATCCGTGGGAAACCTGCAGGTTTGGATCTCCACAAGTATTTTTTTCTGCAAGATATTTTCGTCGCGGATCCAGGATAGGGCTTAGTCGATCAACAAACTCGCGGGTATACCCATGAGTTTTTCACTTTATTTGAACATAATTTGGACATAATTTTCATAATGTTTGGCATACTTAATTCCTAATTGTACTAGAGGTAGGGCCAATTCCGGCAGTGCCCCTTGCCTGTTAAGACATGTGGATGGGCAGGTAACATGTGATAAGGAATTGCATAGAGTCGGATAATGCCAGTGTAAGGCTGCACACGAGTGCATCTGGATCTGGATCCGGACTTGTTTCCCACGGATCCAGGTCACAATTTCTTTCAAAATTGACCTGTCAATCCAGGTATACCTGTGATTTCACAGGTAATTTACAGGTAAATCTTGAAATAGATCTGTGGGAACAGATCCAGGTCAACATTTTGAAGAAAGTTTTGGAACTCGACCTGTGTGACCCACAGGTCATAGGGACTTGTGTGCGGCCTTATGCCAGTGTATAAGCTATGGTATGAAAATACAGCAGTTGTAGACGCATACATAGCGTAAGTTGTTTAGTACAGAAAAGGTAGCGAAGGAAGATGAGTTTGTGGATTGTACAGAAAATTGCAACACGTATAGACGTGTACATGGTGGTCACATTTGAATTTAACATGAAGGGGTGGATGGAAATATCACGATTTCTTGTTCTGCAAAGGCGAAGGTGATAACCCAACTGTAACGGCACATTCCGTATTCGTTCTATTTTCTCCCTTCGTTACCTAACTCGGCGTACGAGAACCATATGGACACATTAGCTAAGCTACGAGATTTGTACTTAAACCAAGAGGCTCGACTTTAGCGAGCCTCAGGCTTGATATATTCCCCCCGAACAAGACTCTTTTGACCATTTCCCTCTCGTCTGACTCTCATCCTCGACAACCACAACAACTCTCCCGTGTGACTGGACTACTCCCTCGAGACTCCAGCTACATATTTTGAAATCTTTTTGTCTTGCTCCTCTCCTCTCTGGCGACAACTTCTTGGCTTGATCACCCAGGACGAAACCGCCGGATTCCAACATGTCCCACACCTACAACCTGCGCCGCACTCGCGCGCGCTCTAACACCACATCGAACGTTCAACCTCAAAATACTGTCGACAACCCACCTCAAGCGGAGTACGAAGAATCGTCTTTGTCTTCGCCGGACATCGTATCAGGAGAATCGATTTCTCCACCCTCGGCGCGAAGATTGCTTCGCTCGAGGTCGTCAGACGCGCTCATTCGCGTCTCGTACCATTCTACGGGGAATGTTGCATCCTCCCCCGACGCTGCGTACTCGAACCCCCAAGAGGTCAATGGACCTGGGGACGAATTTGAAGTCGAGCGTACTGTTCTCTTGTCATCGGAACAAGGGCCTTTGGCCAACGTCGCGGAATTTTTTTCGGATCCTCAAATGGTCTCTGGACCTGAGGGCGACGTAGCTCGCTGTCATTCGGACATGCCGTCGTCCCACGAGCTGTTCCACAGCATCTCAGCTGCCTCAAATTTCGATGCTTTGTCGGACTTTGTAGGGCCTGACGCTGATATACGAATTGGTACCCCTCCGCATACTGAGGGGCCATTCATGGAGCCTAGGAAGACGTCACGAACATCGTCTCCTGCTCGTCGGTCGCTTGACACCGCACCACTGTATTTTCCCGCTTTATTTTATGACAATATATGTGATGACAATGAAGCGGATGAGACTCCCATGCGTGAACCTGTACAGACGACTAAACAAACCCGTCGTCGTCCCAAGAGATCGTCGTCTCGACTGAGAACGACCTCGCCCTCGCCTGAGAAAGTCTCCCCCGCCTTGCCTAAAGGTCTTGAGGAGTTACCTGAAGGTCTTGAGGGGAACGACTCATTCATGCGCCTCTTGTTTCAAAGTATGACCCCTGCTGAGGTGGAGGCTTACATTCTTCGCACCACCAATGCAAAGAAAAACATTAGTGTCGCTTCTGAATCGTCGTCGTTATCTTCGGATGGTTCTGATCCGAAGTCCTGTGATCCTGGCCCCGCAGTTCAGTGTTTTGCTGTTGCGGCTGGAGACAGCAATGGTCCGGTGAATGCAAGTGTTTTACCGGTGAGCAACGAAACGGACGTAACGTCCACTGCACCATTGATTTTTATTGGAGATGCGTCACTGGCATCTCTACCGCCTCAATTTTCCGCTGTGGAAAAGGGTAAAGGTCGCGAACTAGCCCCTTCCGGTGATGATAATGATGCAAGAGACCTGCCTTTCAGTGACACCGAATCTAACCACGATCGGCGGGCAGCGCAGATTGAAGCCGACAGACGATTGGCTGAGCAGCTCGAAGCACGAGAAAACGAGTTGGCTGAGACACAGCGTGAGCTGAAACTTCAGAAACTTGCTCTTGCTGAGGCGACAAAGCGATTGTCGAATGCTCCGTTGCCGGCGGTTGCTCGCGATGTTCCTGATCAACAGAAGGATCAGCGTCACAATCTGGCCGCCGGTTTGGTCAATGCTGCGCAACAGGCGAAAGCTTCGGCTCGAAGCGTGGGCGCACCAGCAAGCTCTGGTCTCCCTCCCATTCGAGCTTCGAGCCAAGTCCCTGTTAATAGTTATATGTATAAAGTCCTTTCAAAACCGAGTGTTAAAGAAGGCTCACCGCCGTCTGATTCGTCTGACTCAAGTTCAGAATCGGATTCTGATAGTATTGGGACGGAACCATCGTCGATCCATTCATCAGATGACGAGCGTACGAAGAAGCGGAAGCGTAGTCTTCGTAAGAAATTCCGCAAGGAACGGGAACGTCGGAAGAGGTGGGAGGCAAACGATAAGCCGATTCCCCCCTTCGTCTACAAAGGCGAACCTCGCTTCAATTATTTCCAGCGCTGGTTATACGAGTTGATGGAATACTTCAAAACCAGTCATATTCGTGCTTCTAGACGTGTCCCTCGGCTTAAGCATTTCCTTGGAGGGCGGGCGAATATTTTCTTCATGCGCAAAGTCGCTCAATCGCCTAAGGAGTGGACCCTCGATAAATTTTTGTCGAAGTTGTTTGATCATTGCTTTCCTGCAAATTTCCGCATGGAACAACGATTAAGATTAAATGATGCAACCCAGCGTGGACGTACCGTGCGTGAATGGGTGCTCGAACTGTTGGTTTTAGAAGTAGTAGTAACCTTAGTAGTGACTCTACAACACTGTAACTACAACTGTGGCCATTTGTTTATACTTGTTTACA